>CAUYRH010138782.1:0-16438 GCA_963574655.1 Perodicticus potto | reverse complement strand
AGCCTCAAGCTGTCACCCTGGATAGAGTGCTGTGGCATCACAGCTCACAGCAACCTTCAATTCCTGGGCTCAAGCGAGTCTCTTGCCTCCGCCTCCCAAGTAGCTGGGACTACAGGTGCCTGCCACAACGCCCGGCCATTTTTTGGTTGCAGCCATCATTGTTGTTCGGTGGGCCCGGGCTGGATTTGAACCCACCAGCTCAGGTGTACCTGGCTGGCGCCTTAGCCTGTTGAGCCACAGGCGCCGAGCCAGAACAACAAAGCTCTAATGAGTCTTGCAGAACCTGAGTTATGAAGTAGGGCACAAGAAGTAGCCATATCATGTTCCTTCTAGAATTTTGTCTGTTTTATTCATTCATGCATCCCAAGTTCCTAGAAGAATGCCCAATACATAGTAAACCTCCCATAAATATGTGTAGAATGAATCAATAGTATGTGGGTGCACAAAGACATATGTGGTTCCATCGAACAAATTCCATTTAGTTCAAGTGGTAAGCAACTATTATAGATAAGAAATAGGTGGCAAGGGGGTCTTGGAGAGAACTGAGGGGACTGAGAAACGGTTATGAAAGAGCCAAGATGAGGTCCCTGAAGATTCTGATCCAAAGGATATTTACTGAAAGTTAAAGGTCCTGCCAAGGTCTTCTTTTACAGTCTACACCCATTTATCAATTACTAAGCAATAGCTCATGAAGTAATCAGTACAATCCTTTGTTTTGATTCTTTGGTTACTGTTACCACAAACATTTAGCTAAGTGAAATTCCAAAAGAAAAGTTGCCAATTCTCTAATAAAAACAAAATCTCCATTTTAAGGAATTTAACACTGGATCTTCAACTGAGATTTTTTAAGTGGCCTTGCTCTAATCTAGCTAGATCCTATACATCTAGCCATACGTACAGACCTATCTATCTAACATTAATTAAGGCCTTATTATAATTGTCTCATTATTCATTTCACCACTACACAAACTGAAGGGTCTTATCCCAAATTATACAACTAAAAACTGCCAAACTATTTTACATAGTGCCTTTTAAATCTAATTCCAAGGATATGTTCCAGTCTTAAAATAGCTTTAGGAAAACCTAGAAATATGTTCAAGATAGGTTCGTAGCCTTGATTTTCTTAGCAATATATGTCTTTCCTCTTGGTTCTTATACAGGGTGGACACAAAGTTCATGTACAATTTACCATATTAAACTATTTTAAATTGCACATGAATTTTATGTCCACCCTGCATATTTTCTGGTGTATATAATTTAATTATTCTGAAGTTAAGAGTAAAAAGGTAGTCACTACAAACTTCATGTTGGCTTGTCTATAAAGTTATTTTTATTTGAGACAGAGTGTCACTCTGTTGTCCCATGTAGAATGCAATGGAATCTTCACAGCTCACAGCAACCTCAAACTCCTGGGCTAAAGTGATCAAGTGATCTCCCTCAGCCTCCTAAGCAGCTGGGACTATAGGTGCCTGCCACCACATCCTGCTCATTTTTCTATTTTGAGTAGATATGGGGTCTCAATCTTTCTCAGGCTGTTTTCAAACTCCTGAGCTCAAGCTGGCCACCCACCTCGGCCTCCCAGAGTGCTGGGATTACTTACAAGCATGAGCCACTGTGTCTCACCACACTTCATAGATTTAAAACAAGGACAGGTAATATCAGAGATTGTGGGCTTTATGTCTCAAAAATAGTGTTTAGTTATAATGTGAACTTTTTTTTCCTTTTAGAAAGCAACAACTATAGAAGATACAATGTGGATTTTATCATTCTTACCTTACTCCAAGATTTTCAAGATGAGACTCATCAAGATAGGGCAGTAATGAACCCGTAATTTTATTTTCTATGGAAGAAAGGACAGTAAAAAGACAAATTCAATATTTATAACATATGCTTTTCGATTTTTTTCAATTTGAATCCACCAGAATTTATTTAAGTCAACATTTAATGAAAACCCACTATAGGCAATGGACTGTGCCAAATACCACTTTTTTGATTTACTTTTTGTAAAGTCTTAATTTCAATTACGTAAGAAGCATTTTTTTTGATAAATCAGATAAAAATTTAATTTATTATTAATATTACTGTTAAGATGGGGTCAGGCGATGTATATGGCTCAAGGAGTAGGGCGCCAGCCCCAGTTATATACCAGCCCTGGCCAAAATTGCAAAAAAAAAAAAGACAGGGTCTTGCTCTGTCACCCAGGCTAAGGTCAAGCAATCCTCTCACTTCACCCTCCCGAGTAGCTAGGACTATAGGCAGGCATCACCATGCTTAGATAATTAAAAAAAAATTCTTGTTTCTTTTTTGAGACAGTCTAACTATGTCACACTCAGTGAAGTGCTGTAGCGTCATAGCTCACAGTAACCTCAAACTCCTGGGCTCAAGCAATTCTCTTGCCTCAGCCTCCCAAGTAGCGAGGATTACAGGTGCCTGCCACAATGCCTGGCTATTTTTGTTGTTGTTATAGTAGTTGTCATTGTTGTTTAGCTGACCTGGGCTGGGTTCAAACCCGCCAGCCACCAGCCCTGGTGCATGTGGTAGCACCATGACCACTGAGCTATAGGTACCGAGCCTTTTTTTTTTTTTTCTTTGAGACAGAGTCTGAGTATGTTGCCTGAGGTAGAGTGCTGAGGCATCACAGCTCATAGCAACCCCAAACTTTTGGGCTTAAGCAATTATCTTGCCTCAGCCTCCCAAGTAGCTAGGACTACAGATGTTCCTCACAACTTCTGGCTATTTTTTGTTGTTGTAGTTGTCATTGTTGCTTGGCAGGCCCGAGGCTGGGTTTGAACCTGCCAGCTTCAGTGTATGTGGCCCACGCTCTAACCATTGAGCTCTGGGCACACAGCCTAAAAAACATTTCTTATCGGGAAGTGGTCTTGCTGTGTTGCCCACGCTGGTCTTGAACTCCTGGCCTCACATAATCTTCTTACTTCAGCCTCCCAAAGAACCAATTACAGGTATGAACCACTTTGCCTGGCAGAAAATTTAAAATTTATGTTGTTATTTGAAGGAAAGTCCAGTTGAAGAAAGTGAAACTAGATTACTTGTGGGGTTTTGCCAGGGCAAAAATTCCTTTCAAAAAGGCAGGGTTTAGTGTAGGGATGAGGAAAAAAGCTTAAGTTAAAACAGGAACAGCTAAAGTGTTGATTTTCATAAAATCTCCTCAGAAAACATATAATCCTCTATGATTTGATAAAATTATACACATATAGGCTCGGTGCCTGTGGCTCAAGCGGCTAAGGAGCCAGCCGGGTTCGAATCACTTGAGCCCAGGAGTTGGAGGTTGCTGTGAGCTGTGATGCCACAGCACTCTACCCAGAGCAACAGCTTGAGGCTCCATCTCAAAAAAAAAAAAAGAAAAAGAAAAAGAGAGAGAAAGGGAAAAAAATCCAACAACAACATACTATGTATAACTTTTTTTTTTCTTTTTTTTGAGACGGAGCCTCAAGCTGTCATCCTGGGTAGAGTGTCGTGGCATCACAGCTCATAGCAACCACCAACTCCTGGGCTCAAGCGATTCTCCTGCCTCAGCCTCCCAAGTAGCTGGAACTACAGGCGCCCACCACAATGCCTGGCTATTTTTTGGTTCCAGCCGTCATTGTTGTTTGGCGGGCACGGGCTGGATTCGAACCCGCCAGCTCAGGTGTATGTGGCTGGCGCCTTACCTGCTTGAGCCACAGGTGCCGCGCCTCTCTCTTTTTTTTTTTTTTGAGACAGAATCTTACTTTGTTGCCCTGGGTAAAGTGCTGTGGTGTCAGAATTCACAGCAACCTCAAAGTCCTGGGCTTTAGCGATTCTCTGACCTCAGCCTCCCAAGTAGCTGGGACTACAGGTGCCCATCACAATGCCTGGCTTTTTTTTTTTTTTTTTGAGAGACGAGGTCTCGCAGTGGTTCTAGCTCAGGCTGGTCTCGAAACTGTGAGCTCAGGCAACCCACCTGCCTTGGTCTCCCTGAGTGCTAGGATTACAGGCGTGAGCCACTGTGCCTGGCCTCCCTTTCTCTTTCTATATAGTCCATTCTTGTCCTTCCCGATCTCAGATTCCAGTACTGGAGACTATTTTCTTTCTTTTTTTATTTTTATTTTTTGGAGACTATTTTCAAATAAACAAAAGTCTTCTTTCTCAAGGTAACAAAAGAAAATGAGGAAGCAGTTTTCCAAGAAGAAAAAAATGTTTAAACAAAATAGTATCTTTTGCATTTTTCTATTATGCAAAATAGCCATTTGATGTAAGAAAATCCAGACAATCTAAAAAAAAAATTTATCAACTTACTTAAGTTATCTTCATAGGTAATCACTGCTAACATTTTGGATGGCACCATTCAAAATATATTTATGCAATTATGTAATTTTATATAAAAATGAGGCTTGGTGCATGTACCTCAAGCAGCTAAGGTACCAGCCACATACACCAGAGCTGGCGGGTTCGAATCCAGCCTGGGCCCGCCAAACAAGAATGACAACTACAACCAAAAATTAGCTGGGCTTTGTGGCGTGCACCTGTAGTTCCAGCTACTTGGGAGGCTGAGGCAAGAGAATCGCTTAAGCCAAGGAGTTGGAGGTTGCTGTGAGCTGTCGTGTCACAGCACTCTACCCAGGGTGACAGCTTGAAGCTCTGTCTCAAAAAAAAAGAGACTGTATTGTCTTATAACCTATTTTTTCCTGCTCCAATTTGTCATAAGTATTTTTTGTCAATTATTAAATTATATATCATTTTTAATGGCTGTCTCATATTCCACAGTATAGATATGCTATATTAAAGTTTTCTACATCTTACTCTCCTCACCTCTAAAATAGGTATGTAATTGAACCTATGTTATAGAGTTTTGTTTTTTGTTTTTTCTTTTTGAGACAGTCTCATCTTGTTGCCTTCAATAGGTGGTGTCATAGCTCATAGCAACCTCAAACTCTTGGGCTCAAGCCATCCTCTTGCCTCAACCTCCAGATTAGCTGGGACTACAGGCACCTGCCACAAAGCCCATCTATTTTTACAGTATCTCACTCTTGGAACTCCTAGCTCAGGCAATCTACCCACCTCAACTTCCCAGAAGGCTAGGATTACAGGAATTAGCCACCACACCCAACCCAGCCATAGTTTTAAAGTTGCCAGGGCAGCATCTTCCTTTCTTTGGGGGTGGGGATGAGGAAAGAAATCTAAGGCTTTTGTTCTTGGAATCATCAGGTTAAAATGTCAGCAACAGGCAGTTAGTTCATCCCTCTGTCGGGAAGGACATGTTGAGGTTGGCATACCCATTAAGGACAGTAACTATCAAGGTTTCCAGTGCTTTTGACCAAACCTCAGATGCAGGACCTCTTGCCAAGGAACCTGCAAATTCATATTGTTGGAGCATTTGCTATATCACTGGAGGTTGCAGCTTTCTATAAGAACCAAGAAGAAGGCATATGCAAATGTCTATAGAAATTATGATTCTATGAAAGATTTTCTTTTTTTTGAGACAGAGTCTCATTGTGTCGCCCTCAGTAGAGTGCTGTAACGTCATAGTTCACAGAAACCTCAAACTCTTGGGCTTAAAGGATTCTCTTGTCTCAGCCTCTCAAGCAGCTGAGACTACAGGCACCCGCCATAACACCCGGTTATTTTTTTTGTTGTTTTTGCTGCAGTTGTCATTGTTGTTTAGCAGCCCAGGCTGGGCTCGAACCCGCCAGCCTCAGTGTATGTGGCTGGGGCCCTACTCACTGAGCTACAGGCGCAGAGCCTCTAAGAAAGATTTTGAGAAGAGGAAGAAGGCTGGTATCTTTCAGAGCACAAAGTGATTCTGGAATATAAAGAATTTCTTTGACATGATTTTTTTTAATTTTTTTTTTTTTGAGATGAAGAGTCTCAAGCTGTCACTCTGGGTAGAGTGCAGTGGCATCACAGCTCATGGCAACCTCAAACTCTTGGGCTTAAGCAATTCTCTTGCCCCAGCCTCCCAAGTAGCTGGGACTACAGGCATCTGCCACAACAACCAGCTATTTTAGTTTTTGTTGCAGTTATCGTTGTTGTTCTAGCTGGCCCAGGCTCGGTTTAAACCTGCCAGCCTCAGTGTATGTGGCCAGTGCCCTACCCACTGAGCTATCGGTGCCGCTGGGGCTCATTTATATATAAGTTTGTCACAAACCTGTGTTCCTGAGCTATGAATATGAGTGACAAACTATTCATAAAAAATCTCAGCAATGGGTGGTGCCTGTGGTTCAGTGGGCAGGGCGCTGGCCCCATATACCGAGGGTGGCAGGTTCAAACCCGGCCCTGGCCAAACTGCAACAACAACAAAATAGCGGGGCATTGTGGCGGGCGCCTGTAGTCCCAGCTACTTGGGAGGCTGAGGCAAGGGAATCACCTAAGCCCAGGAGTTGGAGGTTGCTGTGAGCTGTGTGATGCCACAGCACTTTACCAATAAAGTGAAACTCTGTCTTAACAACAACAAAAAAAACTCAGCAACATCCAAAGTGTTGATTTTTCTAAAATCTCCTCAGAAAGCACACAATACTCTGTGATTTGAAAGTTATATATACACATACTATTGTTGGTTTTCTCCCCACCCCTTTCTCTTTTGATATAGTCAATTCTTTTTTTTTTTTTTTTTGAGACAGTCTCATTTTATCGCCCTCGGTAGAGTGCCATGGCATTACACAGCTCACAGCAACCTCCAACTCTGGGTTAAGCAATTCTCTTGCCTCAGCCTCTCAAGTAGCTGGGACTATAGGCGCCCACCACAACACCTGGCTATTTTTGGTTGTAGTTGTCATTGTTTGGCAGGCCTGGGCCGGATTCGAACCTGCCAGCTCTGGTGTATGTGGCTGGAGCCTTAGCCACTTGAGCTACAAGTGCCGAGCCTTTTTTTTTTTTTTTTTGAGAAAGGGTCTCACTCTTTCACCCTGGGTAGAGTGCCATGGTGTCATCACAGCTAACAGCAACCTCAGAATCTTGGGCACAAACCATCCTCTTGCCTCAGCCTCCCAAATAGCTGAGACTATAAGCACCTGCCACTACACCTAGCTAGTTTTTCTATTTTTAGTAGAGATAGGGTCTCACGCTTTCTTAGGCTGGTCTCAAACTCCTGAGCTCAAGTGATATACCTGCCTCGTCTTCTCAGAGTACTAGGATTATAGGTGTGAGCCCCTGCACCCAACTGAGAATACTTGTTAAGGCATAGCTGGCCTGAGTTTTAAAGATTTTACAAGACCTGTAAAGTGCATAGAACAGTATTTCACACAAAGTGAACACTCAAACATTAGCTATCACTATTATTGATAAACATTTAGGTTATTTCTACTTTTTTGCTATTTATACCTAATGGTTAGAAGAATAATTTTGAGGTGGCACCCGTAGCTCAGTGGGTAGGGTGCCAGCCACATACACCCAGGCTGGCAGGTTCGAATACAGCCCGGGTCAGCTAAACAACAAGGACAACTGCAACCAAAAAATAGCCAGGTGTTGTGGCAGGTGCCTACAGTCCCAGCGACTTGGAGGCTGAGGCAAGAGAATCACTTAAGCCCAAGAGTTTGAGGTTGCTATGAGCTGTGACACCATCGCACTCTACGGAGGGCGACATAATGAGACTCTGTCTCAAAAAAAAAAAAAAAAACAACAACAACAAAGAAAACACATAGGGTTTAAGATAACACAGATCATTCTGGAGGCTGATGAGTTAATCTATAGAATACCACTAAAAATATAGAGCCAACAACACAGCCAATCACATTTCGGAGATAAAATATAGAACTACTTCACCCCATCTGTTATTAGCTAAAGAAAAAAAATTCATCATTGCAGTGGAAAACAAAAGGAAGAAAGGAAAAAAGAGAGGTACCATTTCCCAATACCCATTCAAGCTATCTTTAGGTCCTGAACCACTAAAGTTCCTCCTACCCAGGCCTCAACCCAGGCAAATAGGGTTCCACCCCACAAATGTGGACACTTACTGCATTTGCAAATCACAACCACCAAATAATCACTTCCCTATTAAACACTTCGGAGGGAAGGACCTGAAAAAGAGAAAAATGTTCTATGTGCTTTCTTTTTAAAACCACCCCCACTCTGGCTTGGTGACCATAGCTCAGTGAGTAAGGCCCTGGCCACATACACCAGGGCTGGCAGGTTCAAGCCCAGCCTGGGCCTGCTAAACAATAATGACAACGGCAACCAAAAAATAGCCAGACGTTGTGGTGGGCACCTGTAGTCTAGCTACTCGGGAGGCTAAGGCAAGAGAATCGCTTAAGCCCAAGAGTTGGAGGTTGCTATGAGCTGTGATGCCAAGGTACTCTACCAAGGGCAACATAGTGAGACTGTCTCCAAAAAACAAACAAAACACTCACACTCTTTTTGGGAATTAAAATCAACATCCCTATCCAAGACCAGTAATCAGAGGGACAGGATGATATTCTTTTACCTCAGGAGATGGCTAAAGGGAACTGTACGGGCAGAGGTCATAGAGGTTAGAAGATTGTGTAGCTAGAACTATTAACTGTAGTTGAACAGCAATACCCTAAAGCTGAAAACTTCCCTTTATTTTTTTTTAATTTTATTTTTTTTCTGAGACAGATTCTCACTCTTTCGCCCTGGGTAGAGTGCTATGGCATTGTACCTCACAGCAACCTCAAATTGGCCTTGAGCAATCCTCTTGCCTCAGCCTCCCTAGGAGCTGGGAGTATAGGTGCTAGCCAAAACGCCCTGCTAGTTTTTCTATTTTTAGTAGAAATGGGGGGGGGGGCGGGTCTCATTCTTGCTCACGCTGGTCTTGAAACCCTCAGTGCAATCAATCCACCCAACCTTAGCCTCCCAGTGTCCTAGGATTACGGGTGGGTGTCAACCAATGCACCTGACTCAAAATCCCCCTTTAAAAGCTCCTGCAACCCTAGCACTCTGGGAGGTATAGCTGAGAAGATGACTTGAACTCAAGAGTTGGAGACAAGTCTGAGCAAGAGTGAAATTGAGTAGAAAAATAGAAAATAGAAAAAATAGAAAAATTGGTTTGGTGCCTGTAGCTCAGGCGGCTAGGGTGCCAGCCATACACACCAGAGCTGGCAGGTTCAAATCCAGCCTGGGCCAAAAAATAGCTGAATGTTGTGGCAGGCACCTGTAGTCCCAGTTACTTGGGAGGCTTACACCCAAGAGTTTGAGATTGCTGTGAGCTGTGACACCATGGCACTCTATCCAGGGCAACTGCTTGAGACTCTGTCGGTCTCAAAAAAGAAAAAAAAAATTAGAAATATTTATGCCAGGCGCAGCGGCGCACACCTATAATCTTAGCACTCTGGGAGGCAAAGGCAGGTGAATTGCCTGAGCTAACAGATTTGAGGCCAGTCTGAGCTGGAGCAAGACCTCCTCTGTAAAAATAGCGGGGCATTGTGGCAGGGGAGGGAGGCCTGTAGTCCCATCTACTTGGGAGGCTGAGGCAAGAGAATCACTTGAGCCCAAGAGTTAGACGTTGCTGTGAGCTATGATGTCATAGCACTCTACCAAGGGCAACAACGTGAGACTTTATTTCAATAAATAAATAAATATATAAATAAATAAATAAATCTGAGCTGGGCACACTGGCTCACTCCTGTAATCCCAGCATTTGGGAGGCTGAGGTGTGGACTGCCTGAACTCACAAGTTTGAGACCAGCCTGAGCAGGAGCAAGTCCTCATCTCTAAAAAAGTGCTGGGTGTTGTGGCGGGGGCCTGTAATCCCAACGACTTTGGAGGTTGAGGCAAGAGAATCGCTTGAGCCCAAGAGTTTGAGGTTGCTGTGAGCTAGGACGTCATGGCACTCTACCAAGGGCAACAAAGTGAGACTTTGCCTCAAAAAATAAATAAATAATAAGAAAAAAATTGCTGGGCATTGCGACAGGCACAGTCTCAGCTACCCAGGAGGCTTGATCACTTGCACCCAGGAGTTTGAGGTTGCTATGAGCTATGATGACACTACTGCACTCTAGCCTGGGCAACAGAGTGAGACTCTGTCTCAAAAAAGAAAAATAATAGGCTTGGTGCCTGTAGTACAGTAGTCCCAGCTACTTGGGAGGCTGAGGCAAGAGAATCGCTTAAGCCCAAGAGTTTGAGGTTGCTGTGAGCTGTGATGCCATGGCACTCTACCGAGGGCAACATAGACTCTGTCTCAAAAAATAGTAATAATAAAAAAACTCTGTATTTCTGCTTATGGATAGGACAATGGTACCTGAAAAGAGAAGTCTACCATTCTCCACATTTGCTCGCAATAAACCTCCCTTTCCTTCTCAAACCACTTGTCCTAGTTGTCTCTGATGCAGCCTGGTGGACAAGTGTCCAATTTCCAGTAACAAAAGGACAAGAGGAAGGGCTAAATCTCACACTCACCACAAAAGGCTGAGTAGACTTCAAGTGGACATGAATGAGTAAACTCATTTAAAACTCAACCTGCACCTTTCCCCTTGCAATGTGGCCATATTGGATGCTGGGTATTCAGTGGTCAAGTGAACAACCCCAGCGTTCAGACTTAGGAAGGGCAACTGCTTTTAAAGAGCAAGACATGACCATTATTGAGCTTTGCAAGTACAGTTAGCCCAGAGTTCTTATGTGCTGAGGTGCTATGGGAGGCAGTGGGAATTCAGAGATAAACCAAGTTCCTCCCCCAGGAAGGAAACCGAAAACCTAAAAGGGCCAGAACATCCTTTCATGTGGCAAGTGTTCAAGGAGCTGTGGTTAGCACAGAGGGGTCTCCCGAGCCTGGTGAGTCTTAATGACAGCAAACCTCTGATCAAAGTCTGGGGGAAAAAATTCTTCCAGCTAAAAAAAGGGACCCTGGCGCTGGGGTGACAAATTCCTGAAAAAACCCTAGCTGAGGGAGAACCAAATCTACACCAGCCCCTCCCAGGTTCCCAGAGCCTGCTCCCTTCCTAGGGATTCCCCCACCCCATACACCCCCATTTCTCCTTCCCCCGCCTCAGGAAGGGCCGACAGCCCTTCTAGGTGACTCCCTCGTTGGGGCTCCCCCTTCCCCGCCTTGGGCCCCCCTCAGGAGGGCTCTCCGCCTCAGGTCTTCCCTCCCACGGCGCCCCCCACCGCAGGTCCACCCTTCTGGGAGCCTCCCGCGCCAGGTCTCCCTTCTCGCCTTTAGGTCCTCTAGCGTGGCCCTCCACCCGAGGGAAGCCTCTCCTCAAGACCGGCTGGCCCCCGCCCCTGGTCGCGCAGTCCTGCGTCCCTCAGCCCCTCTACCTCGGAAGTTTTCCAGCAGTCCCGGCTCTTCGAATCCATTGCGTTTTAGAAAAGAGCACACCTGCTCTGGGCCCCAGGTCTTGTGGTCGGGGTGGAGTTCCGGGACAGGTGACCTGTCTGCCCCTGCGGAAGGAGTGTTTGGTGGGGTTCTTGGGCTGCCATCCTGTCTGGGCCGCTTAGCGGGTTGCTCGGAGTCGGCTCCCAGCATGACTGCACCTGGAATCCGGCGCTGCACACTTAAGAACCGCGGCGCCCAGCCCGCGCGCAGGCGCACTGACAGCCCGACCCGGGCGGCGATTCTGCTCAGCATTGCCAACCTATTGGCCTCCCGCGCAGGCGCACTGACAATTCAGCACT
Organism: Perodicticus potto; assembly: GCA_963574655.1. Lineage (NCBI taxonomy): Eukaryota > Metazoa > Chordata > Mammalia > Primates > Lorisidae > Perodicticus > Perodicticus potto. The sequence goes on along the minus strand of CAUYRH010138782.1, from coordinate 4,897 downwards.
TTGGGCCAGGCAGCCCTGAGGGCTTTAGCCTTTGGCTCCCTGCGCAGGCGCAATGACAGTCCAGTTGTCCTCAACTCGGGTCCTCGCGACAGCAACGCGAAAGGGAGTGGCTTACAAGTAGCGCAAAAAAGGGCAGGGGCGGGGAAAGAGCGCGCCCTGGACTACACCTGCGAACTGTGTTCCTCTGGTTAGTTGAGGGTATCCTCCTCCAAGTGAGTACCCCACATCTCTCTTTAGCCGGATTTCAGATGCCCCAAACTTAAAAGAAACCTAAAAGGCTGCCAGCACCTTCCCAATGAGAAGAAAAATGGGCAGGACGCTGAACTAGAAGACCCTGGAATGATGGAGGCTTTTTGCATTTTACAAGTTCCACACTATTGCTGGGCCAACTAAGGACCCTGGGGATCCCTGGCTTCAGGTTTCCACAAAGGAGCAGAGTTCAGACTCCTTTCCTTTTTTTTTTGAGACAGAGTCTCAAGCTGTCGCCCTGGGCAGAGTGCTGTGGCATCACAGCAACCTCCAACTCCTGGGCTTAAGCGATGCTCTTGCCTCAGCCTCCCAAGTAGCTGGGATTACAGGCGCCCACCACAACGCCCAGCTAATTTTTGGTTGTAGTTGTCATTGTTGTTTGGCAGGCCCGGGCTGGATTCGAACCCTCCAGCTCTGGTGTATGTGGCTGGCGCCTTACCAGCTTGAGCTACAGGTGCTGAGCCTCAGACTCCTTTCTAACTGGAGACAGTTTCCTTGAAAGAAGTATCCTTACCTCCTCTTTCCATCTCGACTTCCTTAACATTTACTTTCAGAGATTTTTTAGTATCTCGTGGTAATAGCACATAAAAACGGCAGGCATTTTCCTCTCACTTTGCCAATCTGAGACAGTCCAAACTTCTGTATAAATACTGGTCCATTCAATTGGCGAGTGAAAAGACAACCACTACTGCTACTAACAAAGCAAATACACCTTCCCAGCAACCAACCCATAGACCTATCTAGGGGATAAAGGATGAATGAGGCAGATCAGACCTAGGGGTCTAATGATAAGCCAAACTTACCTAGCAAACAGAGCATTACCGTGTACCAGGCACTGTTCTAAGGACCTTACAAATGAATTCATAATGTAGGAAACAGGAACAGGATGTAGGAAACAGGTAGAAAAAGGAAAATAGTCTTGGTGCCCATAGCTCAGTGGTTAGGGCACTGGCTACATACACCCGGGATGGCGGGTTGGAACCCGGCCTGAGCCTGCTAAATGTCAATGACAACTACAACAAAAAAATAGCTGAGAGTTAGTTGTGGTGGGAGCCTGTAGTCCAGCTACTTGGGAGCCTGAGGCAAGAGAATCACTTAAGCCAGCGGTTCTCAACTGATGTGGGTCCTGTCATGACCCACAGGAACTGTATTAAAGGGCTGCAGCATTAGGAAGGTTGAGAACCACTGGCATAAGCCCATGAGTTTGAAGTTGCTATGAACTGTGATGCCACAGCACTCTACCTAGGGCAACATAGTGAGATTCTGTCTCAAAAAAAAAAAAAGAAAAAGAAAAAGAAAAGTAATTTGCTCAAGGTCCCACACCTGGGAAATGAAGAATCTTAGACTCAAACTGAGAAAATGTAACTTGGCTTCAAAGTCCATGCTCTTAATAACTTTCCAACCATTGGTTGTTAAAGGGGGTTTTGATGTAAAATTATTTTCTATTGGTTAACTCCAAATTTTCAATTCCTCCCCTTTTTCACAGATAAATGGGGGAAAGTATAAAGGGGTGTTCCATCTGCACTGAAGGCCCAGGCCGAGAAAAACATACCCTTAAGCACAAGAATACTTTGTGAAAAGAATTGACAGTTGCCAAGACTTGTGAAACTGAACCAAGACTTGTGAAACTGAAACAAGGGCATAAAGAGACAATAAATAGAATATGTAAGAAAGAAAGGCAGAAATGGTTGTTTTGAAATGAGACTTTGTGGAAAAACCTGCCCTGACAGCAAGGTTTCCTAGGCAACAGAAGGAGGGTTTAATTTAATCAACTGGGTTTGTTCAAAGCAGTTGCTTTCTTTTTCTTTTCTTTCTTTCTTTCTTTTTTTTTTTTGAAACAGAGTTTTACTCTGTTGCCCTGAGTAGAGAGTGAACTCATCTCACACTCTTGGGCTCAAAAGATTCTGTTGCCTCAGCCTCCTGAGTAGCTGGGAGGTGCCCACCACCACGTCTCACTAGTTTTTCTACTTTTAGTAGAGACAGGCTCTTGGTCTTGCTCTTGGTCAGGCTAGTCTAGAACTTTTGAGCTCAAGCGATCCACTTACCTCAGCCTCCCAAAGTGCTAGGATTACAGGCTTGAGCCACCACTCCTGGCTAGCAGTTGCTTTTAAGAACATTTATTTTCGGGCGGTGCCTGTGGCTCAGTGAGTGGGGCGCTGGCCCAATATACCGAGGGTGGTGGGTTCAAACCCGGGCCCAGCTGAACTGCAACAAAAAAATAGCTGGCGTTGTGGCGGGCACCTGTAGTCCCAGCTACTTGGGAGGTTGAGGCAAGAGAATCACCTACACCCAAGAGCTGGAGGTTGCTGTGAGCTGTGACACCACAGCACTCTACCGAGGGTGACAAAGTGAGACTCTGTCTCTCAAAAAAAAAAAAAAAAAAAAAAAAGAGGGTGGTGCCTGTGGCTCATCGAGTAGGGTGCCAGCCCCATATACCAAAGGTGGCAGGTTCAAACCCGGTCTTGGCGGAACTGCAAAAACAAAAAAATAGCTGGGCATTGTGGCGGGCACCTGTAGTCCCAGCTACTCGGGAGGCTGAGGCAAGAGAATCACCTAAGCCCAGGAGTTGGAGGTTGCTGTGAGGTGTGTGACGCCATGGCAGTCTATGGAGGGAGATAAAGTGAGATTCTGTCTCTACAAAAAAAAAAAAAAAAAAAAAAGAACATTTATTTTCTTGTTTTGTTTGTTAAAAAGTGTAATTCAATGTCATATTTATTATTTTGCCCCTAATCCCCTACTTTCTAGGGGTCTTTGATGTTGTCCTAAGTGGTCGGTTACTTGCTCAAGGTCACATGGCTGATCAATGACAGAGTCAGGATTCAAAGGGCAATGCTATCTGACTACAAAATACAGGCTCTCTTCAATTTGCCAGTTCACTTACCCCACTTAACAGCCCTGGTGGTCCTTTTCTGTCCTCATTCCACAACCTGGAAAGCAGTATCCATCAGACACAGACCCAGGGCTCTGACCATAGTGAAAGAAATGACAGGTCAAGCTCTCCTTATCTAAAGGAGTGTCTCACATGGGTTAGGATTAGAAAAAACCGTAAGACCAACTAATTTCAGTCCTACTGCCCCATGAATATCCCCATTAATTCTTCCCTGACCACCTCTATCTACTTTCCACCCAGCCAGCCAAGCTGGGCGGTTTTCTTTCTGGCAGCATTAGTCTTGTGATGAGTAAATTTCTTCACAGCTTCCTCTTCAACCAGTGTTGCTGCTTCTCCATGCCAGCTACCACCACCCTCTGCTTCTTTGTTTTACTTCCTCTTCATCCTTTACGGAACCTAGCCTCTTCAGCACATTCTTTTTTCCCATCTGCCCAAATCCCAAAACCAAGCCAAAATTCTTTAAAAAAAAAAAGTATCCATTTCCTTATCTGTTAAAAATAATGCTCAAGGAAGAAGGCGTGGAAAACAAATACACAAAATATATACACACGTACAGCGCCAAAGATCAACTTCTAGTGTGTTTCTATTAATTTTTTTCTGTTCACACATGTAGAAACTTATCTGTAGGTTTGAAAATTCTTTGAAAGAAAGTGATCCTAAAAAATAATATCAGTATATTAACAGTCCACCTAATATGAGTCAGACATTCTACTTGTGCTTTACTTTATACTTATAATTTCTAATCTGCATAACAATATCATTAAATAGGTATTATGCTGCTTAGGCTTGTTTTTTTTTTTTTCGAGACAGAGTCTTACTATGCTGCCCTCAGTAGAGTGCCGTGTTGTCACAGCTCACAGCAACCTCAAACTCTTGGGCTTAAGCAATTCCCTGGCCTTAGCCTCCCAAGTAGCTGGGACTACAGGTGCATGCCACAACATAGCTATTTTTTGGTGGCAGTTGTCATTGTTATTGCTTGAAACTGCCAGCTTCAGTGTATATGGCTGGTGCCCTACTCACTGAACTACGGGGGCCAAGCCAGGCTTGTTTGTTTGTAAATACATTCATTCATTCATCAAATATTAACATTTACTTGGTACTTACTATTTGCCAGCCATGGCTCTAGGCAATTCTAGGAATTGGTTGTAGGCATCAGTGAACAAAATAAGACAAAAATGTGTATTCTAGTAGTGGAGAGCCTGTCAGTGTAGTAATGTAAATAACAATGACAAACTTACATTATACCTTAGAAGTAGGTGCTTTGGAAAAAAACAGAACAGGGTAAGAGATTAGGAGAAGAGTATAGGGTCACCATTTTGGTTAGGGTGGCTAGCATAGGCCTTTCGAGAAGGTGCCATTTGAGTGGAGACTCGAAGGAGATGGAAGCAGTCAAAGCATTCCAGAGAGCAGGTGCCAAGGCCCTGAAACAGAAGCATGCATGGAATTGCGAACCGGGGAGAAGGCCACTGTGAATGAGGCAGAGTGAGTAAAAAGGGAAGTAGTGAGAGATGAGGTCAAAGAAGGTACAAACTATAGGGGCTATTGGCTGCAAGCATCTCTGAGGTCCCATCCTCTTGTAACAGAGGAAATGGCCTGAAAATCAGCAAAAATGTTTTCTGTCTCTTTAAAACACTTTTTGTGCTCAACGCCTGTGCTCAACGGGCTAAGGCACCAGCCATGTACACCTGAGCTGGCGGGTTCGAATCCAGCCTGGCCTGCCAAACAACAATGACGGCTGCAACCAAAAAATGGCCGGGC
>CAUYRH010138780.1:0-32914 GCA_963574655.1 Perodicticus potto | reverse complement strand
CAATCACAAGGATATCCAAGAGGTGTTCCACACTTAAACTGAGATACGGCTGGTGCTTGTTCCAGACTGATAGTGGAAGAAAGGATTCCTGGGCTTGACCTACAATCGGACATATTTTCATCCACCTGGTTAACATAACGTTCATGAGATTTTCTCATTTACTATGTGAAAATATTTTTGATCCGTGTTTAGAAGTTTTTTCCTGACCCTTCAGATATGCACCACAAATGTGATCTCGCCCTTTATCCTCTCTCCCCTCACCCTCTCCCTCCCTCTCCCCTTTCCCCATCTTCTTGCGCAATAAATGGGTTGTAGCGTTCACTTGAAAGATATAAATTTGCTTCAAATTAGGGATGTATACATTGGATACTTTTTCTTCCACTCTAGAGATACTTTGCTAAGGAGAACATGTTCCAGCTCCATCCATGTAAATATGAAAGAGGAAAAGTCACCATCCTTCTTAAAGGCTGCATAATATTCCATGGTAGACATGTACCAAAGTTTATTAATCCATGCGTGTATTGTTGGGCTCTTGGGCTTCTTCCATGACTTAGCAATTATGAATTGGGCTGCAATAAACAATCTGGTACAGATATCTGAGAAAGAAGCTTTTAATAAAAACAAATAAGCTAGAAAACAAACCCTAGAAAATAATTTTATTGGATATGATAGTTTCTGGCAAAATAAATGGAGAAATTAACAGTAAACATTTATTATTTGTAAGAAATTAATTGGAAATGAACGTTTCAGTAGAGAGGAAGGAAAATGTGGAATATGGTTCTTAAAGTGAAGGGGTGGCCAGGTTTTCCAACATATATTCCAGGTCTATATTGCTGCTGTAGTCATCTGCCTTTCACAGCACCAGAACGCTTGTAAAGAACAACTACCATTTTGTTATGTTCACAAACTCAGATAGTTGGGCGTGATTGGATCAGCTGAGGGTTCAAACAGCTGGGATTAGAGAATCCTCTTGCAAGATGACTCCTCTCCTCATCTGGCACCAGGCCTGGGGCAACTTGAAAGCTGAGTTCAGCTGGCACTGTTGACCACTGTCCTCTCCATGTAACTTGAGCTTTTCGCACCATGACAGCATCTGGGGACTGAGTCTTCTAGAAACTGAGAAAGAAGCTGTGAGGTTCCAACTGATCTAGGCTCAGAAGAGATCCAGTATCATTTTTGCTATGTTCTCTTGGTTACAAGTGAATAGTTAAGGCCAGCCTAGACTCAAGAAGAGGAGAACGGGACTATGCCTCTGGATGGGGAGTGGCAAGGTCACACTGCAAAAGAGCTTGTGGGAAATAATGTGGCATCTTCAGAAGATACAGTCTGTCACAAGGTATGCTTTCTGGGAATAGGGGGAAAATTAGCCATCATATTCAACAAATTCGGTGATTAGCCATAGATTTTTAAGAGAGTGGAAAAAAAACAAAGAAAATGAGGACTGGCAAATTAACCTAATATGTGTTACTAAGAAAGAGCTCACCTTTGCCATTTCAAGTATTAATACAAATACAGAATCTCCTAATTAGTAGAAATACTTTCCCTCAGTCTATACTTAAATTTAACATAGGCATTCTTAGGTATGTGGTTAAAAAAAGGGATTTATTATAAGCATAGCAGAATTTAGAACTTATGCTATATAATGATATGTGTGCACTTTCAATGTTGTCACTGCTCAGTCACTTGTCAGCTTTTTACCTGTTGGGGCAGTAAGAGGACTAATAATTTCAAGGCCATTGGAGATTATGTCCAACATTTTGGATTTGTACTTAAATGGTTAGTGTGTATATGTATGTATTTGGGCAGCAGCCTTTACTGGTTTTAAGTTATATTACATTAATTTATAACCATATTGTGGAATAAATTTCTCAATGCTATTAAGTTTTCCTTTTCTCTCCTCTCCTCACCTTTTCTCTCCTCTCTCCCCTCTCCCTTCTTCCTTCTTCAGTCTCCTCTCCTTTCCTTCCTTTTCTTTCTTTTTTGGACAGAGTCTTACTTTATCACCCTTGGTAGAGTGCTGTGGCATCATAGCTGACAGCAACCTCAAACTCTTGGGCTTGAGTGACCCTCTTGCCTCAGCCTACTGAGTAACTGGAACTACAGGTGCCCACCACAATGCCCAAAAGCTCTATTTCTAACCTCTTAACCCCCTTTTAGAAAGGGGCAGATGGTGACATAAGTAGTGGTTGTGTCAGGAAGGAGGAAACCCACAACTTCAGCACACCAGTGAGTGCCCACCAGAGGCACGTATGGGATAGTCAGTGCAGAGGGAATCTGAGAAGGCTTGTGGTCTGTGGTTCTGGCACTGATGTTCATGATAGTTGAGCTCCTCTTGGTCTCCTGGCTTCATTATATCACAGTATGTATGCTTGGCATGTTGTGAATGCTCAAATTCAAATCACTGGAAAGGAAAGAAGTTTCTAACAAAAACTAAGTTCTTACTAGATTATATATAAGTAGTTTTAGTCTTTTGAGATATTTGAAGATTTTAGTTTGGAGTTGATAAACTAATTTTGTGCTAAAACCATGATTTTGTGCCAGCTAATTTGATCCCCCATGCCAAGTGATGGCCATGGATAAGATGAAATACATTCTGGTGATCATAAAATGTTGCTGTGGGATGGTAAAAAATTTAAGGAATCATCTATTTTGTCATTTAAGACTGTCATCTGCCATCACCTCAGTGCCACATGTCCAAAATCAAATTAATCTTCTTCTCTGTCAGACGTCCCCATATGCCAAAGAATAAATAAAAAAAAAAAACCTATTTTCCTTTCTCAACTATAACATTTCTGTCTGACCATCCTTTAAATCCACTCTTTTAGAGTAGAACTTTGGAATTAAATTTTCCTCTTCTCTTTTTTTCTTTCAAGTATCTTTATGTTTTTTTCCTTCAGAATATCTGTGAGGATGATTTTCCTTTTCATTTCCATTCCCCTAGGGAGGAATCAGTGTATACCTTATTTTTGCAAAGTTTCCTGACTTTCATGCTCTTCTGTTTAAGTTTATCTTGGTCCCCTGCACAGGTACTTACTGTTTTCTTTGTCATTGACCACACCAGATCTAATAAACTCCTTGGCATGTATTTACTATATCCCTGTTCCCATCTATACCTAATAGCAGATGAGAGCAGGAGTTTAATAAAGATCAGTCCTCAGAGAAGAGGAGGAGATGTGGGTTTTGTAGGAGGAGGAAGAAGAGCTTATTAGATGAGGGGGGGTGCCTTTGGGCATGTAGCCAAGACAGGAGCTGAAAAGGGTACAAGGAGCCTAAGATGAAACACATCCACTGCAGAAAATATCGGAGAGACACAAAATATGTTGTAATGCCCAAAGAAATGCAGTATGTGAAATTTTACACAGAGATAGACAGTATTTGTATCACTCATTCTTTCAAAGAATTAGGTAACTGCCACTAGTTATCTCTGCCACTAGAGATATGAAAGTAAAAACCATGGTGAATACCACTTTGGACCCACTGGGATGTTGTAATTAAAAATGGACAATAAAGTATAGTTTGAATATGGAGAAATTAAAACCCTTGTATACTGTTGGTGGGTTTTTAAAATGGTGCAGCCTCTTTGGGAAATAGTTGGCATTACTTTAAAAGGTTATATATCTCAGAAAGCCGAAAACATATATCCACACAAAAACTTGTACACAAATGTTCATAGCAACATTACATATTTGTAATTGCTTAAATGGGAAAATAGCCCAAATGTCCATCAACTGATGAATGAACAAAATGTGGTATATCCATACGACGGGATACTATTCAGCCATAAAAAAGAATAAACTACTCACACAGGCCATAATGTGGATGAGCTTGAAAACATTCTACTAAGTGAAAGAAGTCAGAAACAAAAGATCACATTTTATTCCACTTCTATGAAACATCCAGAATAGGCAAATCCATAGAGACAGAACATAGATTAACAGTTGCAAGGGGCTGGAGAAAAGGGATAGTCGGAAGAAATGCTATGGTTATTGGGTTTCTTTTCAGGGTGATGAAAATATTCTGCAATTTGATAGTGGCGATGGTTATACAACTTGGTGAATATACTCAAAACCATTAATTGTACAGTTGTGAATTATATCTCAAAGCTATTATTAAAAAAAAAATTTATAAGTTACTCATTACCAAACATGAGTGTGGTAAAGTATAGGACCTTTAAGGCAAGAGGTCTGTGAATTCCTCTGCTTACTGTAATCTTATCCTAAGAGTAACATAAGACGTCATAGATTTGGCAGGCTACTTATGGTTTTATCTAATGACCATTAAAATAAATGCATAATTATTAAATAAAAATATTTATTACTTAAAATCATCTTCTGTATCACTCTTTTGAAAACTCTTCCTGTGGTCTGAATGTTTATGGTTCCCCAATTCAATAGTGTTAAGAGATGATAATGTCATGAGGGGAGAGCCCTCCGGAAGGCATCTACTTTCCTCATACAGGATCCCTGAGGGAGCTCGTTTACCAGTTCTACCACGTGAGGACACACAGAAGGCACTGTCTGTGAGGAGCAGGTGCTCACCAGCTATTGAGTTTGCCGGCATCTCCATCTTGGACTTCCATCCTCTAGAGCAGTGATTTTCAACCAGCATGCCGTGGCACGCTGTTGTTCCATGAGAGGATCTTAGATGTGCCGTGAAAATTTTTAAAGATCATTAATTAAATTATTTTCGAAAGAAGTTCAAAGCACAGTAAGTATATTCTTTTTTTTACTTTTTTTTTTTTTAGTAACATAATTTAAGTGGGCTTCAGCAGTTTAACTGTAGGTTTAAATGTGCCATGAGGTAAAAAAGGTGGAAAAATACTGCTCTAGAATTATGAGTAATAAATCCTGTTGTTTATAAGCCACTTAGTTTATGGTATTTTTGGTAGAGCAGCCTGGCCAGAAGAAAACAATTCTGAAATATTGTACGTAATTGCCAAAGCATGATTTATTAGGACTGCAATTCAGTCATTTACTAGCTTCCCTTTCAGGGTTGTGTATTCTCTTCAAAACTTTCTGTTAAAAAAAATTCGAGTAGTATGGACATTTTAACATTGTTGATTCTTCCCAGCCATGAGCATGGTATGTCTTTCCATTTGTTAGCATCTTCAGCTATTTCTTGTCTCAGAGTTTCATAGTTCTCTTTATAGAGATCTTTCACGTCCTTTGTTAGGTAAACTCCCAAATATTTCATCTTCTTTGGCACTACTGTAAAAGGGATAGAGTCGATGACTGTTTTTTCAGCTTGACTATTGCTGGTATATATAAAGGCTACAGATTTGTTAGTATTGATTTTGTAACTTGAGACGCTGCTGCATTCCTTGATCACTTCTAAGAGTTTTGTAGTGGAATCCCTGGGGATTTCCAGATATACAATCTTATCACCTGCCAGATGAAAGTGAAGAAGAGTGAAAGTTTGATCTCCTCTAACCCTATATGGATACCCTTGATCACCTTTCCTTGCCTAATTGTGGTAGCTAAGACTTCCATTAAAATGTTAATGGAAACAATGGGCAACCTTGCCTAGTTCCTGATCTGAGTGGAAATGATTTCAGTTTAACTCCATTCGATACAATATTGGCTGTGGGTTTGCCATAGATGGCCTCTATTAGTTTCAGAGATGTCCCTTCTAGATGGTATCTCAAAGTGGTTTTGATTTGCTTTTCTTTGATGATTAAAGATGATGAGCATTTTTTCATGTGTCTGTAGACAATGCACCTGTCTTCTTTGGAAAAGCTTCTGTTCAGGTCTCTTACCAATAGTGAAATGGGATCACTTGTTCTTTTCTTATTAATAAGTTTGAGTTTTCTGTGGATTCTGCTTATCAGACCTTTGTCAGAAACGTAACCTGCAAATATCTTCTCCCATTCTGAGGGCTGTCTACTTGCTTTACTTACTGTGTTCTTGGCAGTGCAGAAGCTTTTCAGTTTGATCAGATCTCAGTAATGTATTTTTGGTATTGCTTCAATTGCCCTGGGGTCTTCCTGATAAAGTTTTCTCTCAGGCCAATTTCTTCAAGTGTTTCCCCTGTACTCTCTCCAAGAATCTTTATGGTTTCATGTCTTAAGTTTAAGTCTTTTTTTACCCAGTGAGAGTCAATTTTTGTTAGAGGTGAAAGGTGTGGGTACCGTTTCAGTCTTCTACAATTCGCTACCCAATTCACCCAGAACCATTTGTTAAATAGGAAGTCTTTCCCCTAATTTAAGTTTTTGATAGGCTTATGGAAGATCAAATAATGATAGCTGGATTCATCTCTTGGTTCTCAATTTTGTTCCATACATCTACCTCTCTATTTTTGTGCCAATACCATGCTATTTTGAACACTGTAGATTTATAGTATAGTCTGAAGTCTGGTAGCATGATTCCACCTGATTTGTTTTTGTCTCTGAGTAATGTCTTGGCTATTCGAGGTTTTTTTCCTGTGTCCATATAAAATGAAGTACTAGTTTTTCCCAATCTTTAAAGTATGGCAGAGGTGCTTTAATGGGGATTGCATTAAATCTGTAGATTGCTTTGGGTAGTATGGGCATTTTAACAATATTGATTCTTCCCAGCCATGAGCATGGTTTGTTTTTCCATTTGTTGACTTCTTCAGCTATTTCTTTTCCCAGAGTTTCATAGTTCTCTTTATAGAGATCTTTCACGTCCTTTGTTAGGTACACTCCCAGATATTTCATTTTCTGTGGCACTACTGTAAAAGGAAAGAGTCGATGACTGTTTTTTCAGCTTGACTACTGTTGGTATATGTGAATGCTACTGATTTGTGAGTATTGATTTTATAGCCTGAGATGCTGCTGTATTCCTTGATCACTTGTAAGTGTTTTGTGGTTGAATCCCTGGGGTTTTCCAGGTATATGATCATATCATCTGCGAAGAGTGAAAATTTGATCTCCTCTGACCCTATATGGATATCCTTGATTGCCTTCTCTTCCCTGATTGTAATGGCTAAGACCTCCAATACAATGTTAAAAAGCAGTGGAGATAGTGGGCAACCTTGCCTGGTTCCTGATCTGAGTTTTGCTGTAGATGGCCTTTATCAGTTTAAGAAATGTCCCTTCTATACCTATTTTCTTAAATGTTCTGATCATAAAAGGATGCTGGATATTATCAAAAGCTTTTTCTGCATCAATTGAGAAAATCATATGATCTTTGATTTTTAATTTATATATGTGATGTATTATATTTATAGATTTACATATATTGAACCAGCCTCGAGACCCTGGGATGAAACCCATTTGGTCAAAGCACCATTGTCATACTTTAAAGACCTCTAAAAAATAATACTTCATTTTATATGGAATCAGAAAAAACTTCAAATAGCCAAGACATTACTCAAAAATAAAAACAAATCAGGAGGAATCATGCTACCAGACCTCAAATCATGCTATAAATCAATAGTGATCAAAACAGCATGGTACTAGCACAAAAACAGACTACTTATTGTCATTTGATCCTTGATAAGCCAATCAAAAACATTCAGTGGGGAAAAGACTCCCTATTTAACAAATGGTGCTGGGTGAACGAACTGGCTGGAGACCTGTAGAAGACTGAAACTGGACCCACACCTTTCACCATTAGCTAAAATAGACTCTTACTGGATTAAGATTTAAACTTAAGACATGAAACTATAAAAATACTAGAAGAAAGTGCAGGGAAAACTCTTGAAGAAATCGGCCTGGGCAAATATTTTATGAAGGAGGACCCCCTTGGCAATAGCAACACCAAAAATACATTACTGGGAACTGATCAAACTAAAAAGCTTCTGCACAGCCAAGAACACAGCACATAAAGCAAGCAGACAGCCCTCAGAATGGGAGAGGATATTTGTGGGTTATGTTTCTGACAAAGGTTTGGTAACCAGAATCCACAAAGAACTCAAATGTATAAGCAAGAAAAGAACATGTAATCCCATCTCAGTGTGGGCAAGGGACTTGAATAGAAACCTCTCTGAAGAGGACAGGCATATGGCCTACAGAAACAAGAAAAAAATGCTCATCATCCTTAATCATCAGAGAAATGCAAATCAAAACCACTTAAGATATCTAACTCCAGTAAGATTAGCCCACATCACAAAATCCCATAACCATAGATGGTGTGGATGTGGAGAAAAGGGAATACTTCTGCCACTGCTGGTGGGAATGCAAGTTAATACGTTCCTTTTGGAAAGAAGTTTGGAGATCACTTAGGGATCTAAAAATAGACCTGCCATTCGATCCTGCAATTCTTGTACTAGGTAGATATCCAAAAGACCAAAATTCACTTTATAACAAGGACATTTGCACCAGAATATTTATTGCAGCCCAATTCATAATTGCTAAGTTGTGGAAGAAGCCCAAGTTCCCATCAACCCACGAATGGATTAATAAATTGTGGTATATGTACACCATGCAATATTATGCAGCCTTAAAAAAGATGGTGACTTTACCTCTTTTATGTTTACATGGATGGAGCTGGAACATATTCTTCTTAGCAAAGTATCTCAAAAGTGGAAGAAAAAGTATCCAGTGTACTCAGCTCTATTATGAAACCAATTTATAAATACCCACACTTCCATATGAAAGCTATAACCCAACTACAGCCCAAGAGGAGGGGGAGGTGAGGGGAGGGTGGAGGATAGGTGGAGGAAGTGTAATTGGTGAGACCACACCTATGGTGCATTTTATAAGGGTACATGTTAAATCTACTAAGTGTAGAATATAAATATCTTAACATAATAACTAAGAGAATGAAGTGAAGGTTAACCATTTTGATAAAAGTATTTCAAATTGTATATAAAACCAGAACATTGTACCCCATAATTGCATTAATGTATATAGCTATGATTTAATAAAAAAAAAAGCAAGTGGGATTGCAAAAGTAGAAAGAAGAATGTGTTTGTGAGGTTGTTATTAAATTAAATTGGAATTTTTTTTCTCTAAAGGATTTGAATGTTGAGAATTTTTAAGTTCTTTCCTAGAACTTCATTACCTTCAAATCCTTTCATAATGGCACTGAGATTTTCTCAGTAGGGAGAGAGCATCATGATATTCGTCTCATTAAACTATGTGTAGTTCCTGCTGAGAAGTAAATTGAGACCTGAAAATGTTTATCGCCATAGGAAACAACAGAAAAATATTTCAAAACACAGATGCTGCTCTTAGAATTTAGTTTGGGCTACTACTGTTATAGGAGTATTTTGGAATTCTTATGCTTATGAAATAGATTGGCATAGTATTTCTTGTGTTTAAATACTGAATTAATTTTATTGGCCCTTATCTTTGTATTTAGTAAAGCAGTAGGTAGTTGTCTTTTTTCCTCTCAGGCACCTCCATTACTGGGTGGGTTTCGGGTGGGAATGAACGCATAGTTTTTGATGTATGTAGCATCCCAAGGAGGTTACTACTGCAGTTGCAGATACATCTCTGCTCTTAGACTCTGAAGAAGTCCCAAATGTATAGTTTTTTAAAGGACCACTTAGTATTCTTGTATTACCCCCTACCCCTGTACTGAATTGAGAATATCAGCCATAGTAATCAAAAGTTATTGATGTTAATGGGGGTGTAATATCCCTTGGTCATGGGCAGAAAAATGGTGAAGCACAATTAGTCTTAGGCTGTTCCACTGAGAAATTTGGGTTCATGTGTTAGAAGTGCCTGCTCTACTGGGAAGATAGGAGGTAAGAACGTAGCTATAGACTGGGAGTCAGAGGTACTGGAGTTTCAGCCCATTCTAGCCAGAGTTATCTGAGCATGAAGGTCACCGTCTGGGGAGCACATGGGTGATTGCAGTTAGTAATGTGAATCAAAAATAAAATTGAGTTCTCTGCTAACTGAATGGACCCTTCTCTGCAAGGAACATTGGAAATACCTTAAAACTGAATTATCAGCCATGATGGGATGAGGGAGTTAAAAGCACAATTACAAGGGCACAGAATTTAAGTATTCATGACTCCTATAGCTTGAGGACTATGTATATTTGACCACCTTGCTCAGTATTGTTGGGGGATCTCTGAGTAACCCCTTTGCTGTCTTTAGTTCTTAAGGCCGTGGATTTATAATACTTGGCAGAACTAGGAAGTTCAGCTGAGAAATAACAAGGGCAACACAGATGGAAAATGAAGTAAAATCAGAGACTCCTCAGTGCTGAAAAAAGGTTTTATTGAAACGTAGACTTTTTCAGAGAGGGAAAGGGCCCCCTGGCAATTGAGAGGAGGCGCTGTCCCAAAGACAGTACCCAGGCATAAGGATAGTTTTGTAGTTCCCCCGTGATTATCTATAAAGCTTTTCTTTTTCTTTCTTTTTTTTTTTATATATTGTTTGTTTTTTTTGGTCTTTATTATTAAATCATAGCTGTGTACCATAGTGCAATCAAGGGGTCCAATGTGCTGGTTTCATATACAATCTGAACTATTTTTATCAAACTGATGGACATAGCCTTCCTGGCATTTTCTCAGTTATTATATGAAGGCATTTGTATTCTGCATTTAGTAAGGTTCGTCTGTACCCTTCTAAGATGCACCATAGGTGTGGCCTCACCAATTACCCTCCCGCCACCCCAACTTCACCCCTCCCTTGCCCCTTTCCCCATATTCTTGTGCTATATTTGGGTTATACCCTTCATATGAAAGCTATAAATTAGCTTCATAGTAGGGCTGAGTACATTGGATACTTTTTCTTCCATTCTTGAGATACTTTACTAGGAAGAATATGTTCCAGCTCCATCCATGTAAACATGAAAGAGGTAAAGTCTCCATCTTTCTTTAAGGCTGTGTAATATTCCATGGTATACATGTACCACAATATATTAATCCATTCGTGGATCAATGGGCGCTTGGGTTTCTTCCATGACTTAGCAATTATGAATTGGGCTGCAATGAACATTCTGGTACAGATGTCTTTGTTATAATGTGATTTTTGGTCTTCATTGGACCTTAGGTTTTCTTGTCTATTTCTTATCGGTCACAGATTATCTCAGTTGCCACCTGTCCATTCTCCTTTCCCTTTTTAGTAATAATTGTTAACTGCTATTTTACTGGTAATTGTATGGTGGTGAGTTACGAGTCTTGTTGAGTCTTGTGAGTTGGTGGCATTTTTGATGTCATTGTTCTATAACCGTGACCATTATCCCACTTTGTGTTACAAGCTGGAAACTATGGTTTATGTTAACAGGATACAGTCTGAAACCCTTTGTTTATTCCAGGGTCCCTTTTATACTCTCTTATTTTGGTTGCCAGGCTTTCCATTTCATTCTCTTGAAGTCCCCTTTCTTATCACTATTCAGTATAAATTGTTTCTTTTGTCTCTCCTTTGAAGCACACATGCCTGGCTTCTGGTCAGGGCTCTGTTGGAATAGCCACCGAACAGGCTGCTGCTCTTTATGAGAAATAAAACTCTGCTTTTTCCAAAGAATAAACCTCATCTTTTTTTTTTCCAGTTAACAGTAGGTATTATAACAAGTCTTCTGTAATTCATAAGGCGTGAACCCTGAGTGGGGATAGAATGAAATTTGTGGTGGTATGTCACCTCATTAACAGAAGAAACAGCTGGGAGACTTTCTTGCTATGTATGACCTTTTAAATAGCTTTTCAATCAGGTCTCAGGTCTCCACCTAAGGTTTACATTAGGAACTTACTGAGTTATTCTGATGTTTTTTTGTTTTCTTTTGAGGTAGTCTCACTCTGTTACCCTGGGTAGAGTGCTGTGGTGCCAAAGCTCACAGCAACCTCAAACTCTTGGGCTCAAACAATCCTTTTGTGTCAGCCTCCCTAGTAGCTGGGACTATAGGTGCCTATCACAATGCCTGGCTGGTTTTTCTATTTTTAGTAGAGATGGGATTGCTCTTGCTCAGACTGGTCTTGAACTCATGAGCTCAAGCAATCCACCTGCCTTCGCCTCTCAGAATGCTAGGATTATAAATGCCCAGCCTATTTTAATGCTTTTTGACTGTTCTCTAATCAAACCTCATCCAATATATCTATTCTCTACAATGCTGCCTGAATTTTAATTTCTAAAATGTAAGTCAGTGGTCCTCAATTACCTACAAAGAAAGGAACATTTAGTGAATCTAGTAAAATGTGCTTGACTGTTGGTTGATTTATTATATTGGGGTACCTTCCTTTAAGACTTAGAATATAGAAATTCACATTCCTTGTGAGATTTGCTCCAAGTCTCTGCTACCTCTACAGCCTGTGTACCACTGATCCCTTCAGCCAGTGCTGCTGTCTGTCCTGTCTGTGGTGCTGCTTGAGTCATTTGGTGAAAGTGGCTTCTAGCCTAGGTCAGGAATGGGAGCCAGTATAACTCTGAGGGACACACACAGGAGTGTGGTCCCTGCTTCCCCTCATACATGAGCTGTGGGAAGCTATTGGCAGGTTGTAAGCAGGGGTTATGTTAGGATTTCTGTTTTGAGATGGCTACTTTGCTGACTGAGGAATGGAAGATCAGGAGACCACTACAGTGGTCTTGGTCTTAGAGCCAGAGTTGGTGGTAGCTTGCACTAGGTGATTGTAATAGAAATGGAGGTAGGTACAGAAACTCATGATGTATTTTGGAAGCAGAACCACCAGGACCTAATAATGTCTTCATGGTGGACAGCATGGTCAGAAAAGAATGGAGAAGAACCCTTACATAACACATTTGTATATTTTCATTCTTTCACGGCACATTAAGGTTATGAAAGAAAGAAATGAGAACATTAGATTATAGGTATCTGTATTCAAAATAGATAATTGAAATTATTTTCAGCCTTTGAATTATACTCAGGAGATACTCAGTGAGTCTTCATGCCAGCCCAGTGCCAGAGTCTTACATGTAGAGACTGCTCTCAGGGAACCTGGGCCTCAGATGGCCACTGCCTCTGAAGATGCCAGCCTTTCAGGGAGGGTATTTCGCCACGTGCCACCAGAGTCTACAATGCTAAGTATATGTTACATAAGGTAATCTTCCAAACCTACCTGACTTACCTCATTCCATTTTACTGACATCGAAGTTCTTAACAGAAGCCTGTATTTGAGTCCTGTGATCAGACAGTATTACCTACCCATTGTAATCGTTCCATTCTTACTCCACTTCTCATACCAACAACAGGATATTCTTAACAATTGATTCTAAAGTCTTGTAGATCCTGTCTTATACAATATAATGGTTATAGTGGCAGATACTTTTGTTAAGCTCTGTTCTGCATTACTAGCCATTCAGAGACACAGTGTTGGGATCTAGACCAGCAGACTGGGATCTGATGTGGTCTCTCCCAAGTGTTAGAGAAGCATCAGACATGTTGGCTTTACCCACTTGATAAATGACACAGGGAATTCATGCTGTTGATGTACTGCTTCTGGAAGTCAGATGCAGCAGAAGAATTAGCTCCCTGCCAAGTGCCTTCTGAAAGAAGATACCAGTCACCAGAATATTAGACTGGCTTCATCAGTCCTTCCTCCTGGCTGAGGATACTATGTACACCATGCTGTTTTGGTAGCATCGACTCTTGGGAACATTATTAACTTTCTTTCTTGTTTTTCAGACATAGAACCTTCTAAAACATGACTAAAACATTGGTTGGCAGTTCATAAATACTATCCAATACAAATTTACATATATGATATCTTTCATAGCCAGTTATGACAAAGACCTCAAATATAAAAAATATAGAAACATTTGGAAATGGAATGTGTTAGATCATATTAAATAAATGCCATAGTAGAGATGTATTCAAAATGTAGGAATGCACATATCATAGGTCTTTCTAGAATTCAAAAATTGGTTGGAATAGGGCTGATAATATAGTAGATTTTAAAAATATTTTTACATGGTCTTACAGATTTAGTTTTGGCAATATTGATCAGTATATTTATATATATTATACATCTCTCTGACAGAATTTCCCTTGAGAAGGAAAATAGAAATGGAGAATAGCAATAATAACAGGAAATAGGATGGCCATAGTAAAAATAAGTGAAGAGTGACATAATTTTTTTCCTTTTTTCTTTATTTTTATCATTTTTTAAAATTTTCTGCAATGAATAGAGATTACTTTAGTAAAGGGAATATATAGTACATATGGAAGTCTGACAATTAAGTTCATGACTCATCCTGTAAAAGTGCTACGTACCTCATTGCTGAATATTGCTACGGTCACCTTTGAGGTACTCCCCCTTGGGAAGCTGTGCATTGATGCCAATGTCTAGTCCACACTTCAAAGCAATTTTGGAACTCTTTTTGGAATGACCATCAGAGCTATCATTATCAGCACACAAAAACATGCAATGACATTAATGAGCATCACTCAACAAGACCCTGCCACACAGCAACACAAACACACCCCTGAGACACTTATATACCAAGGTTACAAGATCTTTCCAAATTACTTGTACTGTGCTGCCAATATAAGTACACAGTGGCAAGCACACAAACTTAATTGTCAGACCTTTGTCTGACGACAGCTCTGATATTCAGCAATGATGTATGTAGCACTTTCTCTGGGATGAGTTTGTGAACTTAATTGTCAGACCTTATGTGTGTGTGTGTGGGCACATGTGTATAGTTATATGTAGAATATATATAAATAATTTTTCCTACGGATAGTTTCCAATAACTAGTTAAGACCAAAAGGTGGACATTTTAGGGAGATCACTAATATTGATAAAAGTGTGGAGGAAGAAACATAATTAGTTATGAAATATTTATTGGCTTTCCTAATCCAGATTTTCCAGTATAATTGTATTAAAAATGATTTGCTTCATTGTATTTGAGAAGGTAGTTTGAGTTGAGCATGAAAATTTAAGAAATCTTTGTTACTGAATGTCTGTTGCTCTTATTATTAAATTCATTGTGGTGCGTTATGTGTCTTCTGCCTATGAGAAATGAGGACAGCAGGCCATCTGGTCTCTTTTGCCATTTTTGTAGCCTACTCCATGTTCCCTCGCCACTGCTATTCTGCCTCTTCCAAATCCAAGGGGTAGCCACTGAAAACAGAAATCTCCTGTTAAGTCATTGCTTCACTTTGCCTATGTGGATATTTTCTCCTGGAGAAATATGGCTTGGTAGGGAAGATTGCAATGCCAGAGGCCTGCATGTGACCCGAGCCAGAGCTAGCCATATGTGACGTCAGTGTAAGCTGATCAGCAAGCAGGTAGGAGTAAAAAGGACAATTAAAAGACGGTAAGTGTTTAAAAGAATAGACTACCTCCTGGTAGGGTCTTTCTCCTTCATATAAGTGTAAGGACAGAATTACAATAAAAAAGAGGTTCTGAGAAACTTATAGACAGTTACAGTGTTTTGTTTGGGCAGATGGAAGAGATGAACAGCCTTCCTTTTCTCCTAATTTATTTTTATCAACGTAGCAGAGGTTTTCCCAGCTTCTTTGTAATTGAGAGCTAATTTCCTTTTGGGTTGGTCTTTGATATCTCCACACAGGAATGGACTAGATGAGTAAATGAGGGAAAGGATATCAGGATATCACTTTTGCCTTCACTTTCCTTCTGCCCGAGAATATCAGTAATTCTTGGAATGGGTGGAGGATCAGAACAGGTTGGCAAACTCATAAAGCTTCGAGAGCAAGCAGAGATTATATATTACAGTACGCCAAGTTAGAAGAGATCATTAGAATTGTGATTCTTGTGAACCCCTCTTCTTTCTCGACATATTTGATGGATGATGTTTCCCTATGTAATATGCCTGTTCAGATCATCCCCATTTTAAGAGAAAATAAAGCACCGTAATTCCTAAACACCACACACACTAATGATATCAGTAGCTGCCACACAGTAGAGACCACAGTCTAAATGAGATAAACTAAGACTTATACCTAATTCCCAGAGTATTGGCCATTAAGGCTTTCATTGCTTTTGAAAACTGCTTACTCTAATTATTAGTATTAAATTATTTGGGGCATGTATGTCACAACATCAGCACTGGTAATGTACATGGAATTGTTTTCTTAATTTTTGTTTCAAAAGTTCATTGATGATTTATAACCAATGTATGTTAATCTTGTACATATTCTGCTTATTTGCTGAATCCAGCTATTAGCTTTAATAATTTTTTGTGGATTCTTTGATTTTGTTTTTTTACATAAAGAATCATTGCATCTGCAAATAATGATAGTTTTACTACTTCCTTTCCAATATGTATGCCTTGTATTTTTTTCTTGACTAATTGCTGTGGCTAGGAGTTAGTACAGTGCTGAATAGCAGTGGTGAAAGTGGGCTTCCTTGTCTTAATCAGTGCAGCTAAGGTTAGTTTTTACTCTACCTTAGTAGCTAAGGTTTCATTGATTCACTCTACTGTTTTCTATTCTCATGTATCTCTGATCTTTTTTTTTGGCTTGTAACAACAAAGCTTTACTTCTTTCAGCTGTCTGTTGTGGTCACTGACACCTCTGCCCCTTATCTTTTTCTTCCAAGAACCAGGCTGATAGAGCATCCTCTCCAGAACATTGATAGTTTTGGAGTCTGGAAACCAGAGATCGCGGTGCCATGCCTGCAGGGTTGGTTTCTACTAAGTCCTCTCTCCTTGGCTTGCACATGGGCCCTTCCTGCTGTGTCCTTTCACGGCCTTTCTGTGTGTACATTTCTCTAATCCTTATTATTTTCTTCCTCTATTTGCTTTGGGTTTAGTTTACTCTTCTTTCTTTGGTTCTTTGGAATTGAATTTAGGTTATTGATTTAGGTTATTGATTGGTTCTGAGATCATCTTTTTCAATATAGTTTACAGTTGTGCCAGGAGAGCCAGCAGCTGTAGACAATATGTAGTGAATGGGCATGGCTGTGTTCCTTTAATTACATAAACAGCTGCAAACGCTATGCCAGTCACTGTCCAAGCTACATCCTCCATGTTTTGGTATGTTCTGCCTTCATTTACATGCAATGGCTTCCTGCCCCTTTCCCAGAGGGTTTTCCTCCTTTTCTATTGTCCCAGCTTCTGTAGGATATGATGTGGGTCCTGCGGTGGGGTGCAGATGTGGTGTCTTTACCTTAGTAGCTGGTGGCTTTTGTTCTGTAGATGGGAAGGATGTGGGTGGCAGGCCTGTCTCACAGAGCAGTAGGCTTTCTCTGGTGTCGCCTGCCCAGTCAGCAGTTTCTCCTATGCTCACCCACGGAGGTCATAGGAGAGAGACTGTGAGTAGGCACACTGGATCATGCCTGTGGCTTCCCTAGGTTCTCGATTCCCACACTTGCCCATGCTTTACCTTTCACAGTTTGTTACACATTTTGCTGAATTCTTACCTACTGTACGACGTACTCATTTTCCCTCTGTGCTCTGCTGCAGGTGAGCCAGTGCTGTGTTCTGTCTGTCCTTGGAGGGTTTTCTTAGATTGAAAGCCAGAAGGTTGCATGAGATCTCAGATCTCTGGTAGGTTCAAGAAAATTGAAGATTTTGTCAGTTATTTGGTTGTAATTAGGAAGAGCAGTGACCCTTTCATCTTTCTTAATGGTGGAACATGGAAGCCCATCAGCTTTTGTTTTTAATTGAACACATCCAAATGTCAGTATATATAGGTATTTTCTTTGGATGTTTTATTTTTCTCCAAAAAATTCTTTCACCTTTTGACTGTGAACGATGCCTACAGGTGTTCAAACAAGATGTTCCTTTGGTGCAAATGAGGCCTGTGGGCGTTGTTCATTTTGCAAACAAAAACTTGATGATATGTGTTACTGTTATGTTACCTGACTCTAGTCTGTAAGCATTGCATGCTTCATTTTCAATATTTTTCATAGTTGTGCCTGAAATAGTTTATACAAATAGAAGATTCTTGTGGGAGTACATATAATAATAAATATGGAGTATGATGAATTCAAAGAGTCATCAAATTTATTGGATCATGCATCGAGCCGTGTTTTGAATTATACCATGCAAAAAAGGATTATTATATCTTATTGATACGCAAAAGCTTTATCATTTTATGCTAAATTTTTTGTTTGCATTTTACATCTTTTTATAAATATAAAATATTGTAACTGAAACCAGGTTGGGTGAATAGTTTGATTAGTAAGAGCCCAAAGGAGCATCTAGTAAGCGCGCCATGTATCCTCATGGTTGCTGTGATGGCTGCATGCCTCAGTTGGCATGTTTCGTTTCTGAGCGCTCCATACTCAAAGGGTTAATCTCCTGACAGGGACATATAAAGCCTGACTCCTGGCATTGGGAATCTGGGCAGGGAAGGGAAACTGAGGACCCGTTGTTCAGGATGCAGATTTTCTTTTAAAATAGACTTTATCTTTGTATAGCAATTTTAGATTCACAGCAAAATAAAGCAGAAAGTACAACGTTCTCATCCCACCTCCTTCAGTACACACAGCCTCCCCGCATGAACATCCTGCAGTACAATGGCGAATTTCTTAGACTGTTGTTAGAGTTGATGAATCTACATGGACACATCATATCACCTGAAGTCTGTGGTTTACATTTGGGCGCACTCTTGGTGTTGGGTACTCTGTGGGTTTTGATAGATGTATAGTAACATGTGTCCACCATTACATGCAGTGATATCATAGAATAATTTCACTGCCCTAATGTGCTCTGCCTATTCTTCCCTCCCTTTCTCCAATCCTTGGCAACCACTGATCTTTTTACTGTCACCATAGTTTTTGCCTTTTCCAGAATGTTATTGTTGAAATCCCATATTATGTAGCCTTTTCACATTGGCTTCTTTCACTTAGTAATATGCATTTAAGGGTCTTCCATGTTTGTTTGTTTTTTCTTTTTTCCCGTGGCTTAATAGCTCATTTCTTTCTTTCTTTTTTTTTTTTAATTAAATCATAGCTGCGTACATTAATGCAATCATGGGGTACAATGTGCTGGGCTTTATATGCAATTTGAAATGTTTTCATCAAACTGGTTAACATACCCTTCACGGCATTTTCTTAGTTATTGTGTTAAGACATTTAGCTCATTTCTTTTTAGCACTGAGTAATATACAGACTCAGTGTCTGCATAGACCACAGTTTATCCATTCGTGTGCTGAAGGACATCTTAGTTGCTTCCAAGTTTTAGCAATTTTAAATAAAGCTGCTATAGACATCCATGTTCAGGTTTTGTGTGGATGTAAGACTTTAACCTGTTGGAGTAAATGCCAACGAGCGTGATTGGTGGATTGTATGATAAGAATGCATTTACTTTTGTAAGAAACTGCTAAACTGCTTTCCAAAACAGCTGTAGTATTGCCTTCAGCAGTGACTGGGAGTTCCTGTTTTTTTCTCACCAGCATTTGGTGTCATCAGTGTTTTGGATGTTGGCTGTTCTACTCCTACTGTGTGTGTAGTTGTATCTTGGCTTAATTTGCAAATCCCTGATGACAGTAAGCACATTTTAATGTACTTGGTTGCCATCCCCTTGGCTTCTTTGGTGAGGTGTGTATTGAGATCTTTTGCCCATTTTTTAATCAAATTATTTATTTTTTTATCGTCAAGTTTTAAGCTTTCTTTGTGTATTTTGGGTAATAGTCCTTTACTTCTGCAAATATTTTCTCCTAGTCTGTGGCTTGTGAGATTTTTCACTGAATCCCCCTGCTCTTAGTCTCATACTTCATCCCTGCCCTCCTCTGTACCGTACCCATTGTCCCTAAGCCAGGAGCTGCTGTAGCTCACTTTCTTTGTCTTTCTCTTTCTTGTGAAGTGATCCTCTGGCCTTAGCCTCCCAAATAGCTAGGACTGAGGTGCCTGCCACAATGCCTGACTAATTTTTCTGTTTTTAGTAGAAATGGGGTGTTAATCTTCTCAGTCTGGTTTTGAATTCCTGAACTCAAGCAATCCCCCTGCCTTGACCTCCCAGAGTGCTAGGATTATAAGCTTGAGCCACCCCACCCACTGGGCCAGGCTCTATACTGGATGCTTTCATTACCTTCTTTCAGGTAATCCTTATAAAAATTCCATGAAGTAGGTTTCAATATGTAGTATTCCTAATTTACTGATAAGGAAACAGGTACTTAGAGTTGAGTAACTTGGCCAGGGTTGCACAAGCAGCAACAGGGATTTGAACCCAAGTTTTGTCTGACCACAAAGCTTGGATGCCTTTGCCATCATAAAAGACAAGATATTTGGCAGAATACTGAAGGATTTTGAGCAATAAAAAACTATGTAACAAATGCTATGCTTAGGGTGGTAGGCAGGAGGGATGGGAGCAGAGATACCATAGCCCAAGAGAAACAGGAAGAACCTTTGCAGTAGCAACTCTAGCCTTGGTTTCGAAGAGCCTAGACCAACACAATCATAGGGAATGGATGGCTAGACAGAGTTAGAAGATGAATCAGTACGCATTGGCCACTGAAAATTAATAATGGATTTCAAGGCCAGAAGATTGGGAGGATGATACTGTCAAAAAGAAGAAAAAAATTGAGATTGTTTTTTGTATAAGGAGAAATGGTGAATTTAATTGCATGTATTCGTGTGAACTCTTTCATGCATTCAGTACATAAACATTATGTGGAAGGCTCAGGATTATAGATTTGAGCATCATCCTTCTTAAGAGGTAGGAGGATAGATAAACGGTCTAAGGAAGAAGTTGCAGTAGAATGCCCAAGGTTGCAGGTTAAGGAGAAAGAGGAGGATAAAAGAAGCAGAGAATATATTTTTGGATTGGAAAAAGGGCCTTGGTTTTCTGAAAGGGGAAGTCAACAATGCTAAATATGGAGAAGAGTAGGAGAACATGGATGGAAGCACCATTTATTACCTTGGGAACTTGAAAAATTAGCCCACTCTCCTTTATATTTGTGTGCTTTTAAATGCTCCTGCCGTGCTCATGCGCCCACTGGTGGACAAACACTGACAGCAGGGAGTGCACAGGGACCCACACGGCTTGTCGCAGCTTGCTTTCTTTACTTTCTAGTTTCCTCCTGGGTCCTGACTCTTGACTTCCAATTTCCCGTTCTTTTTTTGACCCTGCTTTTGCCTTTACAGTGTTTCCTTTGGTCTCTCTAACTTGAACTCTCAACTTTCTGTCTGGATTCAATTTAAATAAGAGACACTCCTGTCCCTTCCCTGCAGGAGACCAGCAGTCTCTTTCTTCTTCTGAGTAGTTCAGGGGCAATCTATTTGTAGACTTGAGAACTGGTTATGTTCTACTTTTAACATAAAACATTTTATTCATTATTCATTCATTCTTCAATGGCTTTGTACCATTCTGGATTCATAGCAGTGGTTGATTTGTAATATGCATCATTATTTTATGTATCTCTAAAGAAAAAAAAATACTGTCAATTAAACTATGACATGGAATTAATTGCATCATGCACCCTGATTTAAGAAATGTTTAAATGTGGAAAAAATATGTGTCTTAGAGTCATTGTCCATCACCATTGTGGACATACAAACAGAAAAATACATATATAATATATAGATAGTAAATCTCTTAAAGTTACTACAGATACTCATTTTCCCAATTAAATTTCAGTAACATTTTTAACTTAAACTGTCTTTCCCTGGGATTCACCCTCTCTGTGTTGAGGATTATCAGACCACACCAACCACCAACATCCCTCCTATCTTGTGCCTTAATTCAGTTGCTTTCCTTACAGTTCTCTGCAACTGCCTTTGCTGTTTCAAACCTTTCTAGTTACTACAGTCTTCATCTAGGTTTTTCTACTGAAAATTTCTCATGCTATACCATCGCTACAGTTTGACATTAAATACAAGGTGTATTATTTAAAATTGTCTGCCATTAGATTGTGAATGTTTATTTTGAGCAGTTGTGTTTGGGATTAAGAGCACTCATACTTTTCTTTACCATAATGCATGTAAAAAAGTATTGAGCACATAGTAGGTGTTCATGAGAAGCTAGCTCATGATTTTTTTTGCTAAAGTTGGGTAGCAGAGATCTCATTGCATGGATCCTGACTGAGAACTATATAGTAGGACTTCTATTGCCAGTTTCAGAATTCAAGTTAAATCTTGTGGCAAAACAAATGTATTTTACATTACCATACAAGAAAATAACTCTTAACATTATTGGGCTTCATAAATACTTTCCAAATAGGAAAACTTAGACAGGGACTATATCTTTAAAGGTAATTCTCAAAGAAATTAGATTTTTAAAGTGCTTTTTAAATTTGGGTTTTATAGAACCCATGGCTTAAATAAACCCAAATGAACTCTTTTTGTTAACTGCCTCGTAAATGTTTAATTTGGACAAAGTCTATTGCTGGAGTTAATGTGATTATATAATATATAAAGAATAGCCTTTTAAAAGTTTTCCTTTCTTATTCAAACAAAGAAACTGGACCAAGGGAAAAGGATGGAAGTAATTCCTTCCCAGGACTGAACTACTTCTGTGTGGGACGCTTCTGTTCCCATTCCACTCACCTGGAAGTCCACATCTTTGGTGTACTTCTCTGGCCTGTTCTATAGTCATTTATAGAAAATGAATATTTGGCTGAATGTGTAGTAAAACTATAGGTTAAAAAACTTTACATCTTACATCATATTGTAAAAGATGGTTAGAATCCTCAATAAATTCTATTCTGCCTTTTGATTTGTTTCTCTACATTCTCACAGCCTCTTTAAAAATTCCCTCTATAGTTATGAACAGTTCAAGCCTGACTTTCAGCTTACAAACCGAAAAAGAAAGGACAGGTCATCCACAGAGACAGCTGCTATTACTCAGGCAAGCCACCTTAAAGGGTTTATACCACAGCCAAGCACGGTGGTGTCACTCCTGGAATCCTAGCACTCGGAGGCCAAGGCAGGTGGATTGCTTGAGCTCAGGAGTTCAAGACCAGCTTGAGCAAGAGTGAGACCCTGTCTCTTAAAAAAAAAAAGCTGGGTGTTGTGGTAGGCACCTGTAGTCCCAGCTACTGGGGAGGCTGAGGCAAGAGGATCTCTTATGCCCAATAGTTTGAGGTTGCTATGAGGTGTGATGTCATGGCACTCCATGGAGGGCAACAGAGTAACACTCTGTATCAAAAGAAAAAAAAAATTGCTTACCACACAAGGGTAGAAAAGGTTTGTCTTAGGGACTAAACTTTTTGTATTGAAAATGAAATTCATTGTCTGTTTTTTTTCTTAATGACTTTAAACTGGGTAGGTCATTACAAAAGGACACTAGAAGAGTGTGTGTGTGGCAATATAGAAGTAGACTAATAAAACATACCCTCATAATGTGATATTAGGTCCTCTAAACACTAGTTGATAGGGTGATTAGGAAAACCCAAGATTTCTACAAAGATAAATTTGACATTAAAAAAACTATAAAACTTAAAAACCGTATAAGTCTATACATATACATTCTGTAAGATGCCCAGCCTAGTTTCTTCAAAAATGTCAATGTCATGAATTACCAAAAAAAAAAAAAAAGAAAGAAGCTTAACATTTTTCCAGATGAAAAACACTGAAAGGGTTTAACAACTAAATACAATGTAGAATCCTTGATTGGATCAGCATTGTCATCAAAAGCTGCTATAAATTTCACTATTGGAATAATTTGGTAAACTTGAACATTGGCAGTGTTTTAGAAAATAGGTAAAATTTCTTGGGTGTGATAATATTACCTTGCACATTAGGAAATAGCATACTGAATATTTCATGATGAGTCTGGGTAGCTGTAACTTATTTTCAAATAGTTCAAAAGAAAGAAAATTCCTGCGTATTTGTACACACACGTGCGCTTGCTTGATGCTGAGTTCGGGATTTGTTCTATCTAACATTCAGTTTATACTAAATGTTGCATAGGTTTTGCTTCTTGCTCTCTTTTTTCTTTTTTTTAAGATGCACATTCATTTAGTGACTTCCTCATTCTATATTTTTTTCTTTTGTGCACCTCATTTTGCTAACATGAGTTACATGGGACTATGGCGTGAATGCAGTTCTATATACTCTTGGGCTTTTTCTTACATTGCAATGATTAATCGTGTTATCTTGGAATCTAGATAGCATGAATTCATGTTGTCATTACCAGTAGAATAAATAGATAAGAAAATATGGAGGGATTTATACAATTTCTTCATTTCCAAAAATAGCTTTAAGCACATTTTATGTACATGCCCTTTTATGCTAAGGATGGCATATTGTAATGTGGTGCTAATACTTAGACTCCAGATGGTGAGCAATTTTATAGAAATATAAGATTTTGAAGATACTTAGAGCTCCTCATTAATATTTAGTAAGTTGTGAAATGATTGTTAACAATTGGTAAAAATTTTGCTGGGATACCAAGGAATATGAACTGAGGAACAGAGCTCTGGTCTGTGTTAATGCTCTTAAACAGTCAATATGGCAAAAGGTAAGTAACTCACTGTTTGGGGGAAGTTTGAGAGATTATTTTCAGTATTTTTTAGCTCTGATGCCTTTTGACGACTAGCTCAACTGGAAGAAACAATTCTTTGGCAGGGTGTGGTGCTCATGCCTGCAATCCTAGCACCTTGAGATCGCTTTAGCCCTGGAGTTTGAGGTTGCAGTGAGCTATGATAATGACGCCACTACCCTCAAGCCTGGGAGACAGAGTAAGACCCTGTCTCCAAAAAACAAAAACAAACGAACAAACAAAAAGCCAGCCATCATGTTAGCTCTCTTGTTGCATTCCTCTTTCCGACCATTTCTTGGAGCTTCTCTCTACCATCCGATGGTCTCCACCCATTAACCGTCTCCTCATCTGCTTTCTCCACTGTTCCTCTAGCTTTGCTTTCATCACTCTGCTGAATGTTCTCTCCCTAAAATTACTTCTAATCTAAGGTTTAGATTCTGAATACAGTGGCTTAGAGTCCTCATTTTCCTTGATTTTTTTTGCAGCCTTTGACACTGTCCACAGACCATCCCTTGAATCTTGCCCTTAGTGCCGTGCCTTCATTCTGCTCTTCCTTAGCACATCCATGTCTGTGGTCCTTATCCTCCGCTGCACCCCTGGACTCTGCCCAAGAACATGTCCTATGGCTTTTTTGCTCTTTCTGCCTTCTGTATCTTGTCCAGCCTAGCAGCTATCAATGTCTCTGCAGTGCAGACCATTGACGTATTTCTAGCTCTGGTCCTATCTTTACCCTCAGAGTCTTGTGCTTCTCCATCTTTGTGCCTTTGCTCTTATATTATTCTTCAGCCTGGGTTTGTCTCCCAATAGCCTTCCCCTTAACATTCTGACTGATTTAAGAGATTCTGGTTGCAATAAAACAAAAGCATTTTTCTCAAAATTAAAAGAATATTCATGCATCTTCCACTCCCTACAAACCCTCATTTTGTATTTCTCCTCCCCTGCAAGACTTATTAAAATTTTACTTTGACTCATTGAGTGAATATTTCTTTCAGGCCAGTCTTCACTAAGCTCCATTAAGAGAAATAGACATTGTGTACATGCATCTAATTCTCTTTTGTATTTCCTGTGCCAATTACAGTTCTTGGCACAAGCAGACAGTAGAGAGGCAAAATGAATGAAGTCAGGATTGACCATTAAAGATTGCTAGTAAGCTATCAAAGTTTATGTAGTTATTTGGATTTTTTATATTTCCCTTAAAATATGTAAATTCTAAGCATAATGATTAATAGTTAATATTCTTTTAAAAGGTTTAAATGTAATTTTTATAAATCCCTTTAATTTCAGTGGATAACTTTTAAGGAAACTTGATTTGCTCTGTTGGTAATTAAGGAATGTTTTTAAATTTTCACTGTTACTTTTTTTTTTTTAGATATAGTCTCACTCTGTTGCACTGGGTAGAGTGCTGTGGGCATTACAGCTCACAGAAACTACAGACTCTTGGACTTGAGGAATTGATCCTCTTGCCTCAGCCTCCCGAGTGGCTGGGACTACAGGCACCAATCAGCCACTGCTTGGCTGGTTTTTTCTGCATCTTGGGGTTTTACACTTGCTCAGGCTTTTCTGGAACTCCTGAGCTCAGGCAATCCACTTGCATCTGCCTCCCAGAGTGCTAGGATTATACGCGTGAGCCACACTCCCAACCCATTGTTATATTTTTCTAAAGCTAAGGCATTTTGAATATTCATTTACTCTTTTATCACTGTTAATGTTAATCTGCTAAAAAGGTTTAATATTTTCTGATTAAACTTCTTATTTTGTTACTGTTATTTACATGTATTCATAATAGAAGACTTGGAAATACATTGTCTTCTCAATTAAAAAAATTCTTTACGTACCTTTAAATATGAATATGTACAGTTTTCTTCCTCTAAAATTGAATCTTATTATATAGTTGCTTTATGTTACATATTCTTTCTGGTATTATGAAATATGCTTGCTTTATTTGATACACTTTTTCTTGTATTATAAATGTGCTTTTTGATGGTGTCATGGTATTAAACTATATGAATATACCATCATTTGTTCAATGATTCCCATACCTTAGCAATGTTAAGCCTGATGGTACAATATGCAGTAATTATGATCCAATTAAAATATATTCATAAGCTAGTATAACACATTATTTTAGTGAATACCATTTATTACTAATGTACTTTCTATACTTTTTCACTGAATATACTTTATGATTAATGAGTTATATTTTAGTGGGAACATAGTTATTATTGTCAATGTATTAGTCAACTGAGGCTGCCATAACAACATATCCTAGATTAGGTGGCTTAAAAAAACCCCAAACATTTATTACTTATAGTCTGGAATTTGGGAAGTCCAAGATCAAGGTGTCTGACAAATCATTTCTCCAGTGAGGGCTGTCTTCCCAACTTACAGATGGCTGTCTTTGTAATGTGCCCACACATGGCAGACAGACACAGGAAACAGCTCTCTGCTGTCTCTTCATAAAATAGCACTATAATTTCCTTAGGAGGGCCCCACCATGAAGATCTCATCTAAACCTAATTACCTCCCACAGGCCCCATGTGCAAATACTAGCATGTGGGGTCTAGGACTTCACCATGAGAGTTTTATAGATATAAATAAATCTATAGCAATCAACAATGAGAACTATTTCAGGAACTACTTATTTTTTACCTACGCATTATTTTAAGAACTAGGATTTAGAATTATTCTCATTTTAGCTATGGAAAAGATTGTCTGGAAATCTACATAGTGAAAGTAAAAATTCCTATTGCTTATTCATCATGAAATACATAATTAAATTATGCCTCACTGCCATAAAGTGAAAACTATGAAGTTGCTGAAATGAGTTTTGTACATTTTCATTCCATGAACGTTCATAGTTCCAGAAAAAATGCAAATGTCTCTTAATGTCTTTTAAAAGTCTATTTTATGAAAAAAAGACTTTAGAGCTGGGTGTGGTGGCTCATGCCTGTAATCCTAGCACTCTGGGAGGCTGAGCTACGTGGATTGCCTGAGCCCACAGGTTCAAAACCAGCCTAAGTAAGAGTGGGTTTGTAAGTAAGACCCCATCTCTAAAAATAGCTGAGTGCTGTGGCGGGTATTGTCCCAGCTACTTGGGAGGCTGAGGCCAGAGGATCAGTTGAGCCCAAGAGTTCGAGGTTGCTATGAGCTATGACACTACGGCACTTAACCAGAGGCAACAGAGTGAGACTCTGTTTCAAAGAAAAAAGAAAGAAAGAATACAGACTTTAGAGAATTTCCTTTTCTTATTTGGAAAATAATAGCCAATTTTATGGATGATTATGATCATTTACTGAAGTTTACTTTAAAATTAGTCTCACTCCCTATTTAACAAATGGTGCTGGGTGAACTGGCTGGGAACCTGTAAAAGACTTTCTGTTATTTTTAATCTCACTTTATTCGCTTTGTTCTTACTGGTCTCTTTTCAGCCTCATCTCTCCTTACAACGGCCTCACTCGGTTCTGTTTAACATCATCTTTGTTCTTCCGGGTACAGAAACCAATCCACATGCTCTTCCAGTTCTTTTAGTTGATCAACTTCAGAGATCTGTTTTTTTTGCTCGGATTCTTCAGGATGATTTTTCTTCTCCCTTCATTCATCTTATTTTCTCATAAATTTTTTGTGTTTTAACTTTTTGCTTGTTTTTAAAGCAAAGATCATGCAAAAATGATGTTTGCCAACAGACAGGTGACCTAGATCTTCCTGGTTTCCCCTCATGACCATTTGACCTTGGAAAAGTCTCTGTTCCAAAGCACAGGACAGGGGAGGTGACAGACAAATGGTGAAGCCCAGACGAATGTATCCTGTCTGCCCTTCATGGTTCTGGTTGTCCCAAACTCCACTCCTGGATCCCTGGATACACTGAAATTAAAAAAAAATAATAAACAAATAAACAAGCAGTTATCACAATGCATATCCCAGTATTTATCGTTTATCAACCATATATGATATTTTGCTGGCATTTGATAAGAGCAAGCATCCCATCACCAGTTCTCTCTTTCTCTGAAATACAAACACACACACATATGGGTGCACACAAACACACACTTCTGGTCATATTTTCTTAGCATTATGACAGCCAAAGCGTAGCACCCACACAATGGAAAGATGGTTAAAAACCTTAGTGTTGATTTAGAGACCCGTTTTTCTAAAATATGTCATAGACTAGAGGTACAATTATTTCAATCTAAGAAGTAAGCATGTATAAATATTTGGATGTTTAGGTTATTTCCAAACTTTCCGTTAGTTCATTTTTATTGCTGTTAGTCCTGTAGTAAATATATTTGTACAAGTTGTGGGTCTCATTTGATTTGAGTGATCTTCTTTAGAAAGTCTCACTAAAGGCTGGGTGCAGTGGCTCACACCTGCAATTCTAGCCGTCTGGGAGGCCGAGGGCCTGGCCAGTGGATTGCTTGAGTTCAGGAGTTCCAGACCACCCTCAGCAAGAGCAAGACTCTTTCTCTACTAAAAATAGGAAATATTAGCCAGGCTTGGTGGCACCTGTAGTCCCTATTACTCAGGAGGCTTGAGCCCAGGAGTTTGAGGTTGCTATGAGCTATGATGAAGTCAAGGCACTAGACCCTGAGAGACAGAGTGAGACTTTGTCTTAAAAAAAAAAAAAAAGTGTCCCTAGAGCAAAAGGCAAACTTACACCTTGGAAGTCTCCTCATATTACCATATTACTTTCAAAAAATCCTCCAGAGTTTCAAAGGAATCAGCAAAGAATGGGCTGTCTTGTTTTATTAAAAAGTTGCTACACTTAAAAATGCAATTGCAAATATCTCTTCTATTTCCCCATGAGAGCCTGAGGACCAATCACGTTGCTTTTCTAGCCATCTTGCAGGGGAAATGTTGCTGGGACCAGCAAACACAAATCCATTTACCACTTCTGGTAAAATCCATTGTTGCTATTGGTTTCCTATAGTTTAGACAAATTTCACAGAAATTTCAGTGAACCATTAGAAATTACCATCATGGTGAGGACAGCATAGTGCTGAATGGTTTTGAAACAGACAATAACATTTGGAGAAATGTCACTATTACTTTGACTCTGAGAAAATTAACAGTAAATACATGAGTCTTATGGTACAGAGGTAAAGGTCAGAGGTCCACCCAACCTCATCCACTTCATTCTGGTGTCTGGTTCTGGCCTTTTCAAGTATATTTATTCCCTTTATTTTTTTGTTCATAAATTCAGATAAATGTGTTGGATAATTAATTGATCCAAAAATAATAACAAAATTGCAACAAAAGGCTATTTTTGGACAAGAAGTCTGTTTGCTCCTCAGCACATTCCCAGCTCTCCTGAAGCCTGCCTCATAGCTGGAATTTGAGTGAGCTTTTAACATTGAAGTTATGTATTTTAGTTGACTACACATTGAGAAATCCAGAGGGATTTATTTTACTTTTAGATCGGATTATTTAGAAAATTGCTTTCTCTGCTTGCACTTTGGCTGAGCAGCTTCAAGCATTAAGTTAAACATTCCTTGAAAGGAAAAAAAAAATTCTTGAATGAAGAAAAAAAGATGCAATTGACCCCCCTTTTTTAATGACAAAACTCAGAGTCTCTGAGAACATGTGAGTCCCTACGTTAACAAGTTTGTATTATAAAATAGTAGATTAAAAATCTAGGTCTGTTGAACGGAACTAATTTTTTATTTTCATCATAATACTTTTCAGATAGCTCCCAGACAACTGTACATCTTGAACCTCAGAATGAAACAAAATAAACTAAATAAAGTTTCATGTATTCTGTCCTTAAATTGAAATTCAAGCGACCCGTGCTGTGTTTAGCTTCTCTCTTTGTAGAAGAAACCTAAATTGAGATTCCCACTTGCTTAAAACCCTGATTTGATCCTTTTTATGAATCTTGGCTTGGTGTAGAAATCTGGGCCTTTGCTTCCTTTGGGGAAAAGCAACCTGTCTTTGTCTTGTCAGCACCTGCTGTTTGGGCTGTTTTAAACATGGGAGGCAATTTTGTTCGCAGTAGAGTTTGCAGTTTGTCCTGGTTGTCTGGAATAGGAAGTAGCAAGTTCCTTAATGTGAAACTGGACTCCCGATCCCACTCAGCCCCAGTGCGGGTCTACATGTGGGCTGCTGGCAGAGCAGGATCTTTTTGGTACATGATTTTTCTCCCAAATTTATCCTTTAATTCTGAATCAAACTGAATTAATTTATGTCAGATGTTAATGAACATCAACCTGTGATTCTTTCTTTAAGCAAAGGAGAAGAAGGACACTTCAAATTCAGGTACAGATATAAAGAAAAACTACTTTGACGAAATACGAGAATGTCTTATCTATAAATTGCGAGTTTTTATGTTATGCAATGTGGTAACTTTAAGAAAAAGGATTTTTTTTTTCATTTTAACTTTTCACTCTGAGTTCAGCTTCCAAAGCTAGTATGTTGATACCAATTTAATAAAAGTGGACGCTCTTTGCCCCCACCCCACCCAGGACCTGCTTCCTCTTCATGTGGTTACCAAGACAACAGCAAAGGAGACACGTGCAGCTAAGATTTTGTACATGGTAACCCTGGCCATTAAAACAAAACAAAAATTCCCGACTAACCACTATCTGAAGTGAGTAAATAAATAGCATGATTAGTCTGGGTCTTTGGACAGAGCCCTGTTCCTTTATGTTATGATGCCCATTCTCCTCTAATTTCCTCATTACTCCCATGCCTTTCTTCTGAGCTCCAGTATCGGATCCCATCTTGGCTCTCCTCTTTCTCCTAATCCCAGGGGAGACTTGCCCATCTTCCTTCTTCTACCGACCCCAGGAAACAATCGTTGGACATGCCCTGTTCCTGCCCCCACACCTTCCACTCAGGAGGGAACACTGCCCCTTCCTCTGGCACCTGCCCTCACTGATCTGACCAGAGAAGAAAATCAGACAGACAACTTTCAGTCTGGACTGCTGAGCCAGCAAGATTGAACCACCAAAGTAACTTGTGTTTGGGACAGGCTGATTTGTTTTCCTTTTCAAACTCATGAAATCCCATGTTGGATCCGTTGTTCTCTAGGCTTTGGAAGAAAAATATCCCTTCGCACTGACGCATGGCTCCCTACCTTCATTTTAAGACTAGGCGCTGTTACACAAACTGGTCTGGTGACAAAAGTAACCTTTAATTAATTTCAAAGATAAATAGCTTCAAGGAGTCAAAATGATTGCATACGTTTTTATCAAAAGCTGTAACTCTGACTTGAATCCTTCAATAGTAATGGCTCCAGTGACTGCCATTTGAAACAACATGTAAATAGTAGTTGCAAGCATAATTTTGTAGAACTGACAGCTGCACAAAACTAGAGAATAGTGAATTACACCTTTTTAAAGCCCGCAGATTGCCTCAGGAGTCCAGTCGCTTAGAAGGTGCCTACCGGGTTACCTATGCCACCCACACACCCAAAGATGCAAATGATTATAGACACCCCCAGGTCCAACAGGGAGCCTGGTGCATACTGTAATCATGCGGATTGGGGGGGAAATGGTAGTTTAAACCTCCAAAAAAAGTCTGGTAGTGTATTTCTGCTCTCTGATCAAAGATGACAGTCTTAAATATGGGCAGCTAATTCCTGCCAACTGTGTTAGAGTCCTTCCCCGGGAATGTGGAATTATAACTTAGATGTTTGAGCTGCAGTGTAAATATTCTTTAATAGAAAAAGTGAAAATTCAAACGTTGTTGCAACCAACGCCTGTAATATGAGTTGTAAAGCAAAAAGGTCAGTTGAGAGAGAGAAAAAGATCAAACATCGGACACTCAGAAAAAATCGAAAATGAGGGATGAGAAATGACTTCCGATTCTCCGCATAGCTTACCAGCCTTTCCTTACAGTCCACGGCTGAAGCCCTGCCAACTCCACGCCCTTAGAGCACTCAAAATGTTCTTACACCTTTTAAAATAAATACAGTCCTTTTGCCAAATTTAGTCCCGATTGGGCTTTTCCCAGAAATAGTAAATATCTGTTTTCCGCAACAAATGGCCTTTCCACCAAGGTCACGGAAAGGATGCTTTGTTTTAATGAGACAGAGCGCTTTACCTTGCCTCACAGATTGAAGAATTGCTTTCTCCACGCCACTGTCTGTGCTTGCGGAAATTCACAGTTGAGTCACATCAAAGAACACGAGAGGGAAGGACCAGACCTGGCCCGTCGGGAAGGTGTGGGGGTCCTGAGAGGAAAGAGACTCCTTCCTGCAGAGACCCGAGAACACCTTGGGAAGGGGCGGACTCGAGTTGGAGAACTCGGCATTATTTGGAGGAAATGCGTTGTGGGAGGAGGGGATCGAACACAGCTATGCAAGGGAGACAGAGGCAAAGGAGCAGGTCAGTCTGAGTAAAATAAAGGGTTTGCAAACAGATCCGGTCATGAACATCGTACAGGTAGATTTGGAGCAGAGCAGCAGAGGCATTTAAAGCCCGTGAATTAAGGCCAGGCTTTATCAGGAAGCCTTTACCCGTGTGAAATCGGTAAGGACCCTGGACCAGGGAACTGTACGGTGAGACTGAGGAGCCGGCCCAGGGGCAGGAGGAGGACGGGGCGGACGGCAGGGAGCCAGGCAGGGCCGAGCTGGAGGGGCCGGGCGGGACTCAGGGCCAAGCTGGAGGATCCGGGCAGGGCCGCAGGGCCGAGCTGGAGGGGCCGGGCGGGACTCAGGGCCGAGCTGGAGGGGCCGGGCGGGACTCAGGGCCGAGCTGGAGGGGCCGGGCGGGA
>CAUYRH010138777.1:0-19195 GCA_963574655.1 Perodicticus potto | reverse complement strand
CAGGGGGAGGTGAAGCCTGATAACCTGGGTACTTGATAGGGGCTGGGGCGATTCACTCAGTTCCAGCCCTGTCCCTGATTGATGTTGCTGCTGGAACAGAACAAGTTTGCAGAATTTATTTCTGTCAAGGCTATTTTCCCTCATCAGACTGGGGCTGCAAATGGGTCTGGCTCAGTCTGTGAGTTCCAGCCTTTTGTCTCAGCTTTCATCCCCTGAGGGCCAGCTTGGTCCAAAGATAAGCCAAGCAGCCCCTCTGAGAGTATTCTAATCCCTGCACTCTGTCCCAGTGGGTAATGCCTCAGGCAAATCCTTCACGTGCCTTGGTTGCCAGTCCACTCTGCCGGCACTGGAGAAGCCTCTGCCGGCACCAGAGAAGCCACCCACTTACCCTGGTCACCAGAGAAGCTACCCACTTCCCCTGGTCACCCACAAGTGTCCAAGTGGCAAGGGAAGTGTCTCCTCAAAACATCCCCAGAGGTGCAGCTCTCCTGCTATTGTTTCTGGAGCTGGCTGCCATTTTGTGCCTCAGGAGACCTTCCCCCCAGCCAGGTCTCCTCTCGGCTCACTCCCCTCTCACCACTCCCGAGCCGGAAAACCAGCACATTCAGCAACAGTCTGTGCCTGTCCACACCCCTCAAGAAAATCTCCAAGAATCTGGACTCTGTAGGGAACAGGCCTTCAGACCTCGGGGTGAGAGTGGAGGGGAACATCAGGAACTCCGACTTGCAGGTAGAGAGTATATACAGTTTTATGCCTGGCTGGAGAGCGCCGCAGCACCCTAGAAGGGGAAAGGGTTTGGTTTTTAGAAGGTCTCTCCCATGGGGTAGAATGGGAGGACATCCGGACTCTGCTTGCTTGTTTGTATGGAGGTATGGCGTATACTGCGAACCTCCTTCATGGGGTGGGGACTCCTGTCCACTTGGTGATGTGCTCTGTACCTTTTTGTTTGTGTCCTCGGGGTCTCAGGTCTCCCCAGCAGGGTTGATGTGTGCTCTTCAACCTTTTATTTTGGCTCAGATCCAAACCATTGGCTTTCTTGCTGAGTTTCTGTCCTTTAATGTTCCTTCTGGACAGGAACCTCTGCGGAAAGCTGGCTACAGATCCGACTTACAGGTTTTAAAGAACTTAAGGAGAGAAAGAAGCTCATGGAAATCAAACTAAAAACATAAAATGATCACCAGGGATCATGGTACTTATTTTACTTCAGATTTTCTTTGTAATGTCAACGGAAAATTAATCTACTTAAAATTCACTTTTGATGGGGAGATAAAGATAGAGTAGAGAAGTTGTATCCTATCATATGAAAATAAAGTCCCCTTTTCTGGGCTTAGTGAGCATCTAGGCCATAATGTATTTTCTTGCTTCTGGTAGTTTTTATTTTCTAAGAAATCTGCCAAAATAACCATCATATTTTTATTTAAAGGATTTTTTTGTGCAAATCTCTAAATTTCAGTATTCTGTGTTCCATATATGTTGGATTTTTAGGAGGATGGCAGAGAAATTTTCTGCTGAATTGCTATGAAAAGAGAAAAGTGAACTTTTATCTTAACTAAGCAGATGAAAATTAGTCTAAAACTGGTGAATTTGAACTAAGGGCAATTTTACTTGGGTGGTTGATTTGTAAGTCTTTCTATTTGCAATTAATGTAGTTTGCATAAAAGGGAATGAACAATTTTTAGGGAATTGAAAAGCATTGGTACTTGCCTTGTACAGTTCTGAAATAGGCATTTCACTAATCCACTGAGGAGGCAATATTTTACCCCCCCAAAATTCTATGGTAGATTTTTCTTTTCTTTCTCCAACAAGGGAAAACTTATTTCCTTTTCTGCACTAAGGGCGGGCAAAAAGGGTCATAAGCGGACCAAGTGGCAAGTAAGCTGGTTTTGTAATATCCACCTGCAGACACATCTGACTCTCTTGCTCACTCCCATTTTTTCTTTCCTTCTTGCTTATTAAGGAGAAAGGACACATTTGCTATTTTTCTGAACTAAGGAACCAGTCAGCTTCATGTGTGCAACCATTTTCCGCCTTGCCTTTGATCAGAAACAGTGCTGAGACTTTATTTGTGAAGTAGGAATAAGAAATATACACCTTGCAAGACTTTTTCTTAGAATGAAATTAACTGATAATGCCTAATTTTTTTTAGTGTTAGATTTTATTCCCTTCCTGCTTTTTCCCTTTCTACCATACTGCTAATTGTGTGTTTTCTTCCCTGTTTTGCTGTTGGCTTTTGGGGAGTGCTCAGAGGAATCCAAAGGAAATGCTTTGACTGAGTGGCAGCCCATGTTAGCGAGATTAGATGTTCTACAACCCATAGGATACCTGTAATTATTCTTACTTCACAATGTAGCAGTTATTGAGGTGCATATGTTCAGGTTTTGCTCCATGATTGTGATCCTTCTTATGTTAGAGAACAAATTAATAATTAATTGCTGAATGTCCAATAATTAATTGCAATGTGCTGAGTATTGCATAGGGTCTGATGAAAGTATAATCTCGAGAGAATTTTCACATACCAACATAGGTAATGTAAACTGTAAGCAAATAAGACAAAAGCAAGTTGATAAAGTGCTAATGCACTTTAGGCCTTCTGAGCTTTAGAAATAAGAATTGAGTGGAAGCTGAAACAGATAAAGGTGACTTTGAGGTGGATGGGGGATTTCAACTGGATAAGGGGGCAAAATTCCAGGTGGTGGAAACAACCCAAGGAGATGCAGGAGAGTGTGTGATATATCCCATTTCCTCAAGACTTCCTCTCTCCTTGGAAACTGTTAAGTTAATCACTACTAACAAGGCACAGGGGCCAGGTCAATATGTTATCCAGCTCTCTTCACACCTGCTTAATATAATTTCACTTCTAATTGTGTATGGCACATTATTCCCACAAGTCAGCAGCCAGGTCTCTGGGGGACATAAATTTAGATCTAGGCTTCCAACCAACTGCTGACTTTTCCTATAACCCTAAATACTTGAGGCTGTGCCTTCCATTCCCACCTAAGCCTTGAATGATTTACTTTAAAAATAATAATGTCAAGTAACTAGTTGGGCTTTGCAATGCCAGTAAACGTTTAAAAATAAACTGCCCTTCTCCCCCAAACATTTCATTGTTGACAGTCTGGTCATAGAAATTCTCTTTGGAAAAGGAAAAAGAAAAATGATGGTACAGAGCACTGCCTCACAGCATTTGGCTTTGGTACTTTTTATTCTACAGGCTAGAAAGTAAAAACATATTTTGAAAGAGGATGAAATAAAAGAAAACCCCTGCAAAGAACCTTCTTTTTATTTCTTAGACAATGAGAAAGAAAAATAGTATAAGTCTCCCTCTAGTCATTTTCTATGTAGACTTAAATAATATACAGAAGTCTGACAATTAAATTCAAGAACTCATCCTAGGCAAAGTGCTACATATCTCATTGATGAATATCATTATGGTCACCTTCAAAGCACTCGTCTTGGGGAGCTATGCCCTGACACTAGCACTTAGTCCGCCCTTCAAAGCAATTATGCAACTCTTTTTCTGGAATGATCATCAAAGCTGTTATCATAGGGCACACAACAACTCACAACAAAATGAAGACCGCTCAGCAAGACATCACCACACACTGACCCGAAAACAGCTGAGAGACACTGACACACCAAGGTTAGGAAATCTTACTGAGTTGTTTGCACAGTGCCGCCAACATAAGCACATGGTGGCACGATTGGGAACTGAATTGTCAAACCTCCAATAATGACAGCTCTGATGATCGTTATAGAAAAAGAGTTCCAAAGTTCCCCTGAAGGGTGAACTAGGCATTGGCATCAGTGCACAGCTTCCCTAGGGGAGTGTTTTGGGGGTAACCATATAGATATTCAGCAATGAGGTATGTAGCCCCTTTTCAGGACAATTAAGGACAATTAAGTGAACTTAATTGTCAGACCTGCCTACAAAGTTATGTTTATCCCATCATGATCAACTTAAACAATAAGACAAAGCAGGAGTTTGCAGCTGGTATAATATTCTCTCTCAAGCACATACACAACTGGATTATACATCTGTGCTTTGAAAATTTTTTTACCAATAAGTAGTTTCATTTAAAATATGCTGCTGCAGCCTCCATAGGGATTCTAGTTATTGCATTTATGTCAGCTGCTTTGTTTTGATTTCATTTTGACTAACTTTGTAGTGAAGGAGTTTCATTTTTACTGCTCAAGGTATCAATGTATTTCTTTCTCTTTAGAAGAATAGGAATCAAATATTATTAATACATTTATGCATTATAAGGAGCCACTGAATTTATTTCCTGCCTTGGAGACATTCAGAACTTTTTAAGATGCAAAAATTATTTCTTTTTACTTACCATATAAATAAATGTCATTCAATACAACTTCTGAACAGTATTCAAAACTATAATTTGTATGCTTTGAAGGCTTTACATTTCAATTATTCCCTTTATCTGTGTGTACAAAGAGATGAGTTTTTGGAAGTGAGATGGTGTAATTAAAAGCATGCTGTAAAAAGCTCCATAGTTTTCTAATTTGAATGTTACGTATTGATAGTAGTGACTAAATTCAGTAAAGCAGAAAGAAGCCATGCTGGAATTCAAAGGAGTTATCAGTGAGCCCATGGAAGAAAATGAATATTTATGGCATATGAGGCTGGACAATTAAGTTTGCGAATTCATCCTAGAAAAAGTGCTACATTCAGCTTCATTGCTGAATATCACTACAGTCACCTTGAAAGTAGTCCCCTTGGAAAGCTGTGCACCAAAACTAGTACCTAGTCCATACTTCAAAGCAATTGTGGAACACTTTTTCCAGAATGGTCATTAGATCTGTCATCTCATGAGATCTGACAATTAAGTTCAAGGATGCATCCTACTATGAGCAAGTATGTGGTTATTAGGAATGAAAGGAGAGACCTGCCTTAGAAGTCAACATTCCTTGGCCAGTTTCTCCTGAAATGGCTGCTCTCAGCTGTCAAGCAGAGAGGCAGACCAGCTTCCCAGGGTAGCACAGAGGACGGGCTCTAAAGCATTAATTTGGTGCAGGGCATTTAGCTCATTGTCAGAACTTCAGGCCTGTGGTGCATTCTTAGGGCAGAAAATATTTTACTAGAACCTATTAGAACCTACCAAGGAAGGATTAACCATGCATTCATTAGGCCAGAGCATGGATTAATTGGATTAGAGTTGGAAGAAAACTTTGCAATTTTGTAGTCCATCCTTTCATTTTACAAATTAAAGAGAGGAACTCCAAATTGGATGACTTGTGGGTAGGCCGTGGGATGGGTGAGTTGCAAAGCTGGGAGTACAATTCTGGCCTCCTAACTCCTAGTGCAGGGCAGGCTATCTTTCCTGACACATCCCAAGCCTGAACACCCAGGAGGAAGGATGGGAGATGTCTGTTTGGTATCCTGATACTTTTCTCTTTCCTTTATTAAACTCCATGGTTAATTGCTTTCAAAGAATTGAGGTGGCACCTTGAGTGTACTTGGGGAATAAAATCATCTCCTTGCACAGGGCATGTCCTCAGGGACCACAACAAGGAATCTTGACAGTAAGAAAAGGTGTGGGGTTCACTGAGGACCCTGGCCTAGATTGAAAGTCAACAGAGGAGATGAAGCTGGAAGAAAATCACAATACACCAGCTTCATGCACAGCGTCTGAGAGCTTGGGGAAAGGCGTACGTTGACTTGTAGGCCCAGACAGCAGGCTAAGTCAAGGCAGCGACTTTCTGACTTCTCAGAAACCTTCTACTGATCTCTAACGCTGAGTGTATGTGCTAAATGTAAAGGTGCCCACATTCTAACGGATTAGAAGAATCCCAAGCCCCCAGGCAGACTGGGTAAAGAGGAAATGGCTAGAACAGAAATCATATTTAGAAAGGAGAGGGGAAAACAAGTTTCATACACATAGGGCCGGGTTTCCTAATCTAACCGCCGACCGGTTCAAAGTGCTCAGCCTGCCTTCTTGCTGATTTTCCAGGCAGGGATGGTCTTAGCGACTTTGACCTGTCTGGGGCGCTTCTGGGCTCCTTTCATCTTTGGTGGTCTTGGTGACCCTCAGGGATGGCAGGAGTTTGCACTTTCCCCTGAATGACAGTGAGGTGCCCTGCTGAGAGATCACCAACCTACCTCCCACAAAAAGGAGTTAGGTCTGCAGCAGGATTCAGTCCATGGTAAAATGGCTGTATTGCTACAGTTCCCCATGTGCTTTGAGGGACACTTGCTCTGCTGGCCACCTACATTCAAGGAGTTGTTAATTTGCTAATACTTGCTTTAGAGTATCCATATAAACTTGACTCAGACTGCGTCTTTCCTCTTACTAATTTGTACAGTGTTTACTTACAGCACAGCCAGTTTGAGAGTTATATGCCTTTGCTAGTATTTGAATTATATATCGGAATATATAAGTTTTGAATTTGAATACCTTCATCAGTGATGGTCTGTTTATGGTTCTCTTGCTAAGCCCAGGTGGAAATTTACATACAAGTAGCATAGTTACCGGCAGGGAGGTTAAACTGAGAAATTGAAAACTTTTGAGAGGAAAAGCCTTCATGGGCACATCCACTTGCACCACACTTGGGGGCTTAACAGGCTAAGGCGCCAGCCACGTACAACCGAGCTGGTGGGTTCAAATCCAGCCTGGGCCCACCAAACAACAATGACAGCTGCAACCAAAAAATGGCTGGGCGTTGTGGCAGGTGCCTGTGGTCCCAGCTACTTGGGAGGCAGAGGCAGGAGGCTTGCTTGAGCCCGGGAATTGGGGGTTGCTGTGAGCTGTGACGCCATGGCACTCTATCCAGGGGGACAGCTTGAGGCTCTGTCTCAAAAAAATAAAAATAAAAAAATAAAAAAGCAAAGAATCTAGGGTGAATCACATCATACGCATCACACTGGACCCCTATTACACACACTGGACCCCTATTACGCACACTTTATACTGTAATGCCATCAGGATGAACTAGAGAATTAATACTGGGAAATCTTAAAGAATGAAAGAGGGCCCTGAAGGCCCATTTGCAGTTTGTGAACTCTGAATGTGAGGCAAGCCTAAACACTCTG
This sequence comes from Perodicticus potto, assembly GCA_963574655.1. Classification (NCBI taxonomy): domain Eukaryota; kingdom Metazoa; phylum Chordata; class Mammalia; order Primates; family Lorisidae; genus Perodicticus; species Perodicticus potto. The sequence goes on along the minus strand of CAUYRH010138777.1, from coordinate 12,150 downwards.
CCTTGGTGGTGGTGGAAGGCCTGTGAATGGTCTCACGCAAACTGGACTTTTCCACGCAGCACTTGTTACAAGAGATGGTGAAGAGGGTGCTGAGCTGGGAGCAAATAACTGGTTTGATCTTAAGTTCATTATGTCTTAAATTCTGCAATTCTGACTCAACAAAACAGATAAATCATTTTTACTTGTTTCATGAGGTTATTGCTAAGTCAAAAATAGCAGTGATTATAGAAACACTTTGTAAATGACAGAAATTTCACCTGTCGTCATTTACTACACATCAAAACAAAACAAGCTACAGGAGACATTTTACCTGCTATTGATAAGCAGTGGTTAGACTAGAGTTCAATCAGAAAGCAAAAATTAATATTGGTATTGCATTTCATGTTTTAATATGAATTACAATGTTATTGTAAGGTTCACTAAGATTTACTCCTGCCAACAATCCCCAAATCCATTCACCACTTACTGTAGTATTTGTTCATGGAAGGAAGATGACAAACATAATAAATACATAAGGAAACCATACAGCATAGTATATGGTGACAGTAAGAAGAAGTAAAACTGGGTAAGAGAATCGGGAGAGCCATTATTGAGGGCAATTTACATAGGGTGATCAGGTTTGGCTTTATTGAGAATGTGACATTTGAGCAAACAACTCATCTCAGTGAGGGAATTTGCTGTTCCTGATATGGGGAAGAGCATTCCAGGCAGAAGGACTAGAGGAGTTAAAGACCTGAGGGGCTTTGGAAGGGTTTTGAGCACAGGAGTGATACAATCTCTCTTATTTTAACAGTGTCCCTCTGACCACTCTATTGAGCAATGACCTCAATGATCCTAGTGAAGGGGCAACTGCAGGAATCTAGGAGGGAGAGGATGGCGGCACAGCCCATCCACTATGGGGGTGGGTGCAGTCAGAGCAGAGCCAAGTGGCTCCTCACATGACATCAGTACTGATTGTAAATTCTACCTAGGGTTTGCCTATAGCTGTGACTATTTGCTTGGAAAGACGTTTAAAGGTGTACAATGTGATAAAAGAGATTGTAGGATATTTCTACTCACGATGTTGTGGATGGGTCTTTTGTTAAAGACTGGTAGAATGTTTCTACAATTTATTATTTTGGATTTGAAACATGAAAAGAAAAAAGAAGAGCTTTGTGATAGGGGTCTTAAAACCAAGCTCTTTTTCTATGATCGCCTCCAAGAAAAAGGAGATTTTCAGAATTTGTGGTAGAGGATGAACTTACTCAATGTGATATGACTCCCTCCAGTAAGAATTTTGAGAGATTGAAAAATTATTTTTAATGCAAAGCCTTGCTTCTGTGCCTTTTTACTCATAGTATTTGGTAAGGAGAACATTGATTATTTGCTTTTAGTGCATTTATATTACTATAAAACATAATTATTTTAAAACTACTTTGCAACAGAAAATCATAGTTGTAAAGTCATTCATCTTCCAAATAAATGAAAAAGCTATGATTATAAAACTTCCTTTACCCTTTGAAGCACATATGTATATATTAGTTATGCTATATTTAATGGCATTAAATATATAATATAGTTTTTGTATATTTATAATATACAAATTATATTAAATATATATCATATTTTAAATGTTACCATAAAAAATACACAAACATGATTATAGTACTTTCTGTAAATTTAAAAAATAACCTAATTAACTTATGTTATATGTGTTTTTCCTTAATTAACTTTTTAAAAGTCTTGAAATTTTTGAAGAGCTTCAGTGTACCATCTTCAAACTTTACAGTAAAAGGAAAAAATATCAAACCCTAAAAGGCAACAAAAAACAATAAGGAAGCCTTTGCTACTGTAAGACCCAGGACCTTATTTTTCTCCTTATGCAAAAATGCAAAGGGGCATTTTTTTCCATCACAAAGCAGACCAATCTTAGTAGAGGATCTTTATAATTTCTCAGGGAGAGATGTTAGCAGCCACTGAGTTTGCCAATTATACTGAAGACACTTAGAATCTCTGAGTGAAAGTATTACGTACTCCTTTGAATCCCAGTTTGTTTGCCCAATTCAAAGACCTTGAGATCTTCAAATAAACCTTGGGTTTATGCTATGGTCTGAATATCTGTGTCCTTTCCAAATTCATGCATTAAAAGTTAATCTCCAATGCACTAGCATTAATAGATCAGGCTTTAAGAGGTGATGAGGTCATGAGGCAGGACCCTCCTCATGACCCTCTAATAAGTGAGATTATTGCCTTTATAAAAGAAGCCCAAAGGTGATTGTTCATCACTTCCATCATGCGAGGACACAGCAGGAAGGCGCCAGCTATGAAGCAGAGAGTGAGGTCTTATCAGACACCGAGCTCTCATTCGATCTGTTTGTGCCTTTATCTTAGACTTTCCAGCTCTAGAACTATAAGAAATATTTTTTAAAAATAAGTTGCCCTAAGGTATTTTGTTCAAATGGTTGAAATGGAATAGGCAGACAGTTGTCCTTGTGGCTAGATAGTTACACAGTATGCCAAAAACTTCTCCAGCTCCTCATTAGATATTTGACCTTAATTTATTTTGTCATCCCAATAACAGTCTCAATAGTTTTCATTGTTTTTAAATCTTGTGCACGAAAATAGTTTCCATGACAAAATAGATCTCTAGATTTTTGTCTCATTCCAACTTACTTTTAGTACTATTAACCAAATATTTCTGGCTTGGTACCTATCAAATCTATGGCAGCATTCATTTTCTTGCTCCCTTAGAAGTTATGTGTCAGCTTGACTAGGTTGGGGTGCCAAGAAATCTAGTCAAACAATATTTGAGATGCTTTTGTGAAAATATTTTCCAGGTGAGATAAACATTCAAGTCATTAGACTTTGAGTATGATAGAATCCCTCCGTAACTCTTGACGCGCCTCATCCAATCAGCTGAAGGCCTCAGGAGAATAAAAGCCTGACCTCTCCAGAGGAAGAGAGAATTCCGTCAGCAGACTGACTGCCTTTGTAAGTGATCTGTAATGTCAACTCTTTCCTGGGTTTCCAGCTTTCCAGCCAAGCTTGCAGATTTGGAATTTGCTGGCTTCTACAGCCACATATGCCCATCCCTTAAAATGATCAATTTCTCTCTGTGTCTCTTTCTTTGTCTGTACATACACACACACACACCCTACACCACACATATATGCATCCTATTCGTTCTGTTTGCTTGAAGAACCCGAACTACTACAGTTTACATGATTTGTTTCAGGCAAGGAGATGTGAACATGAGAAGTGATATGTGTCAGTTCCAAGCAGAAGCTGATTCACAAGGTGGTGCAGGAAACATGAAATCAGAGAAATAAAGTCATTACAGAAGAACTCCAGCCTGCCATAATGGGCACAGGTCTGAGTGAGCATTGAACCTTTCCACTTTGTAAGACTGTGATGTGAAGATTGCTCCTGCAATATAACTTACATTTTCCTGAATGATACAATAACCTCTTAACCTCAATAACCTCTTTTAGGGTCAAAATTTTCTTTCCCTCCTGGATTTTATAATTTCACTAAATACCATTTTAAACTGTGGCGTTACAAATATTTAAATTGAACTCACATGAACATCTGAACCACTTGTTTAGTTGTCCAGTTGCCACTAAAGAAAACTTAAACTCAGGAATAGAGAATCAATAATGCAGGCTACATAAATGCACGTCCATCCTTAATTCCCTGACACAAAAGACTAGTTAATGGCTCTCCATTTACAGAATCTGACTGTGAACTTCTGTCGTGGAATAGTCTTATCATAAAGGGCTGATACTTGACAAACTGAGGACTGTACAGAGAATGTTCCAATTATGGTGATAAGAAAGATAAGTACTGCCTTTTCAAACAATTTCAAATAATTATGTCCTTCCATCTCTAGGGAAAAGTTTAAACCATTCTTTTTTTTCTATAATAGGTATATTAGTTCTCTATTGCATAATAAATTACCACAAATTGATAGGCTCCGAAAACCACAAATATATTGTATCAGAGGTTCCAAGGGTCAGGACTCTGGCATGTTTTACTAGTGTCTTTTGCTTAGGATCTCACAAGGGTGAGATGAGTAGTTGGTCATCAGCATCCTCCTCTGGAAGCACCAGTAGGAAAAGCTCTGCTTCCAAACTCCTTCACCTTGTTGGCACAATTAACTTCCTTATAGTTGTATTATTAAGGTCCCTTTTTTCTTGCTGGCTTTCCACCAGGGATGGCTCTGAGATCCTAGAAGTCATTTTTGATTTCTTGCATGGGGCCTCCAATTTGTCTCTAGTCTGCTATGAAAATGTCTTATGTAATCTCAAGTTAATCAGAATGTGGCTATCTCGTCACCATTTGCCACACACCATCACTTAGTCAAGAGATCAGCTACTCCTTCCTGTTCACAGGTTTATCCACAAAGACAAGAAATTATACAAAGTGTGGACATCAGGAAATGTGTATTTTGAAGTTCATTTTAGAGTTTTGGCTAACTCATGAGGTCACAGTTATACAGAATAGATGGGGGGGGTTGGGATCATGGGTTAGATGACATTCTTAATCTACCTTTATCATGGATGTTTACATTCTTGATAGCTAGACCTCCAGGGATATCACCTTTGAACTCCCTTCCCACTCCATGTTTCCTGCTTCTTAGTTGCAGATTCTCTCTCTCTTAACCCCCTTTCCTTTTTATTTTTTTATCCCATTCCTTGTCGTATCAGTACCACCTTAAAAGATTCTACGTAGAAAGAATATGTAATTTTGATACAATTAGAGACATGTTTATGGATCTATGAATAGGCTTGAAGCTTCATTTATTTTTACTTTAAGATTGAGAGAAACTCATGTATGCATTACAAAATGGGGTCAGCTGATGAATATTTCAGGGAAGAAGTTAAGGACTTGGTAAGATGATATTTGTATTTAGAATGATTTCTTTGGGGCCAGTGAAGAATGGGTTGGGGTAGGAGTGTGTGTGTAGGAAGGAAGGTAGTGTTACTGGGTCAAGGGAGATTACTTATGAACTATTTCAATTGACCAAGAGTCAGCAAGCATTTCTATAATGGGTCAGATAATATATATCTTAGGCTTTTTGGTCCACATAGTCTTTGTCACAATTATTCAACTCCTACATTGCAGTGTGAAAGTTTTCATAAGTGGTATGTAAACAAGTGGGTGTTTCAATACCACTTTATTTACAAAATCCGGCTGCACTCTGTATGTGGACCAGTCATGGTAGTTTGGTGTCCTGTGTAATATACCATTAGCACTCCTAAGTCATGCCAGTGGACTTAGGAGATGATAAATTGATCAACTTAATGATATGTATTTTGACAACCATTTTGTGGCAGATGCTCTTCCAGGCAAAGGGGATATGTGGAAGCAGAGACAGAAATCATTGCCCAAATGGAATTTTCTTTCTAGGAAAATTTGAAATACAAAATTCTACCATGTTATTTCTCTGGTAAATGGCAAAAGGAGATAAATAAGTTGGGGTGGAGAGATGGATAGAAAACATGTACTTTAATTCACAAAAATTTCTCTTGGGGAAGGGCCAGTCACAGATTGTGGGAAAAAACATGGAATTAATTTGAAAAAGCTTCCTCAATTACACATTGACTCATTTAAAAAAATCTATAAACATATGTTTCAATGTGTTTTCTGCTCAATATAATGTGTATAAAATAATCAGCATACATATAAAAATGTTTACATGTGAATGATCTGGGACCTTGGCCAGAGAATTAATTGTGTATAGGGTGAAAAATGTGACTGTACAATGAATTGTCAAGAGCCACACAACAAGGAAAAATAAAATGGATGCTCGTATTCATGAATAGTAAACATGAAGCTGTTCCTCTAGGTCAAGGCTGACTTCCACAGAATGACCGATTTCTTGCCCTTTTATAGAAAATGTGAAGATGGTTTTGGTTTGTTGAGGACATTTGATTCCCTCTTCCTGATTGACTTACCAACGTTTTGTGTCCGGGTCACATTCAGGTGGCCAGTCACAGCTCCTCCTAGTAAATCAGACAAAGGGAGTTTGTTTCCAACGAGGAAACATGTTGTGCCTGACTATGACGAAGAACGATGACATGAAGTGATGGCAAGTGTGACATGGATGAAGCAAGAGTGAATTGGGGGTTGGCTTTTGTCATAGTTTTCAGCCCCTGAACTACATTTAGAAAGTAAATGCAGGCTTAATCATTGTGTCTTCTATAAGCATATAGTTAATCATAAATGCAACCTCCAACCAACAGCACTGTAACCAGAATCTGCTCTGATGAAAAATGCTCTTAAAATTGTTAATGCCAGAGAGTAAAAGGGATTGTGGGATCTTTATTCTTCCTGTATCTCCTAGATGTATGTCCAGATGTATACATTTTACACAGGATGTATGTTCAACCCCAGGAGAGTTAGCTTATTTTGTCATTATTTTGCTAGTGACAACATGCTAGACTCTATGACGTGATGCAGACCCTGGAAAGATCCACTGTGAACCTGTAAAAGCCCTCCCTAGAGGATTGTACTCCTTTGTGAACTGGCTTTCTTTAAAGGCCACTGGACCACAGACCCACGAGCTGATGTTTCAGAATGTGGGGGATGTCTAGAGAAAAATTCTCTCACCCGGTGATGAACCACAGGCTCCAACAGTTTAAATAGATGCTTCTAGGCTCAGCGCCTGTGGCTCAAGCAGCTAAAGCGCCAGCCACGTACACCTGAGCTGGCGGGTTTGAATCCAGCCTGGGCCCGCCAAACAATGACGGCTGCAACCAAAAAATGGCCGGGTGTTGTGGCGGGCACCTGTAGTCCCAGCTACTTGGGAGGCGGAGGCAGGAGACTCGCTTGAGCCCAGGAATTGGAGGTTGCTGTGAGCTATGATGCCACGGCACTCCATCCAGGGTGACAGCTTGAGGCTCTGTCTCAAAAAAAAAAAAAATTTCAAAGTGCTCTTTAGTAAATATGCATGTGGTACCTAGGAACTCATTTCTCTTGAATGTAATGGAATATTGCTTGGAAAAGTCTTGTAAAGGTTGATATTTTCACAAACTTCATCAAATTATGAAAATGATTAATTTTAATATATATTTTGATCATGTCTTTGTAATGCTAATTTGGCTTTTTTGAACTAAAAAAGAGGTGTTTTAGAGTAGTAGAAAATACAGGCTCGGTGCCTGTAGCACAGTGGTTACGGCACCAGCCACATGCACTGAGGCTGGCGGGTTTGAACCTGGCCTGGGCCAGCTAAATATCAATGACAACTACAACAACAAAAAATAGCCAGACGTTGTGGTAGGCGCCTGTGGTTCTCAGCTACTTGGGAGGCTGAGGCAAAAGAATTACTTAAGCCTAAGAGTTGGAGGTTGCTGTGAGGTGTGACGCAACAGCACTCGAGGAAGGGTGACATAGTGAGACTCTGTCAAAAAAAAAAAAAAAAGGAAAATACAAAACTGACCAGATACAGTGGCTCACACCTATAATCCCAAGCACTTTGGAAGGCCAAAGTGAGATGATCAGTTGAGACCAGCCTGGACAAGATAGAGAGACCCCATCTTTACACACACACAAACTTTTTTTTAGTTAGCCTAGCATGTTGGTGTGTGTTACTCTGGAGGCTATGTCGGAGAACTCTTTGAGCCCAAGAGTTGGAGGTTACAGACAGCTATGATTGTGCTTCAGCCTGGGAGAAGGGAGACCTTATCTCTAAATTTCAAAACTGAAAAGTTACAAAACAAAACAAAAGCCTGAAACACAAAGCATTTTGGAGCCAAAAGATCTGGGTTCAATTCCTGCATATGCTAGCTGTTATGATCTTGGGGGAAATTACCTTAAGTTTTTCCATATGAAAATGAAAGCTATCAGGATTAAGTGACATAAGTGGAAATTACTGTTTGTTTGTGTTTTTTTTTTCTTTTTGAGACAGAGTCTCACTTTGTCATCCTTGGTAGGGTACCATGGTCTTACAGCTCACAACAAACTCAAACTCTTGGTCTCAACCAGTTCTCTTGCTTCAGCCTCCCAAGTAGCTGGGACTATAGGTGCCTGCCATAATGCCCAGGTATTTTTGGAAACGGGGTCTTGCTCTGGCTCAGGCAGTCCACCCACCTTGGCCTCCCAGAGTGCTGGGATTACAAGTGTGAGCCACACACCTGGCCAGTGTATTATATTTTTTAAATTAAAAGGAACTAAACAAATGGTATTAAATATTTTAAAACTTTAAAAATTATACTTAGGTTTATTAATAACATATGTTTTTTAAATATTAAACTTCATTGACAGACTTTATTTGGCTTCTTCTGCCTTAGAAATCTTAATTCTCTCCTAAATAATTGTATATAATTTCTAGTAGAAATGTGATAAACTCATTTTGGGGTTGTTCCTATTCTATTATGTTTCTTACATAACAGTGAATAAATGATAACATGTTAATAAAATCTGATTCTAAGAAAAAATTCTTCATATTTCCACTCTTAAGTATAGCTTCATCTATTCCTCACTAAAACATAGGTATATACTAAAATGAAAATCTTTGCCTTGTTTTAAACATTTTGCTTACTTTCTTCCTGCTACGTTCGTAAAATCCAGATTCCTTGCCATGGCCTAGGAGACCCTTCATGGTCTGGTGTTTGTCTACCCGTTCAACCAGTGTGTTAGCTTCACTGTTCTTAAGAAACTATCAACCCCACTGAACTCTCATATCCTAAACTATACCAAGCTCATGCTAGCAACACACTTCTATTTGCTTTGCTATTAATGGTTTCCTCAGATCTTCCCATTACTGCTTTCTCATCATTCAGACTTTAACTCACATACTACTTCATCACAAAGGCTATCCCAACCACCCTATTGAAGGTAGCCCCTCTTTCCAGTCCCTCTCTGGCCTTCATGTTATTTTTCACAAACCAAAAGAGTATGTTTTTGTATCTTTGTATGGTAGAATATAATCTCCACAATGGGCAGGGACCTCTGCCGATTCTCCAGCATCTAGCATACTAAGGACTCAGTAATTATTTGTTGAATGGATGAATATATCTTGAATCTCAAATCACTACTAATTAGTACTTTTTTTCTTTCTTCTTTTTCTTTCTTTTTTTTTCAATATAGGATTTTGGAGATGGAGGTGCTTTTCCAGAAATACACGTGGCCCAGTATCCATTGGATATGGGACGAAAGAAAAAAATGTCAAATGCGTTGGCCATTCAGGTGGATCCTGAAGGGAAGATTAAGTATGATGCAATTGCCCGACAAGGACAGTCAAAAGACAAGGTAATGTTTTCATTGGTTTTATTTTTCTCAATGATAGATATTTTCTGAAGAAATTTTTTTCTTTTGATTTTGTGAAAATGACAAATCTCTTGCCATTGGTTTATGTTAAAAGAAAAAATGAAAGCCAGGAGTGGTGGTTCATGCCTGTAATCCTAGCACTCTGGGAGGCCTCAGTGGGCGGTTTGCCTGAGCTCAGAGTTTGAGACCAGCCTGAGCAAGAGTGAGAACCCATCCCTGCTAAAAATAGAAAAACTAGCCCCGCATTGTGGTGAGCACCTATAGACCTAGCTACTTGGGAAGCTGAGGCAAGAGGATCAGTTGAGCCCAAGGGTTTGAGGTTGTTGTGAACTAGGCTGATGCCACAGCACTCTACCCAGGATGACAATAAGACTCACAAAAAAAGTATATTGCAGTACACTTAACACTAACTTCAGTATCAAGCAATGATTTTTCCTTTGAAATTCTCTGAGTTTGTGATAGCTTGTGTATACTAAGTATTCTTACTTGTTTTGCATTTTAAAAACAATTATAGTATGTTCTATAGATACTGATAAATTTTTTAAAATCTGCGATTCCAGAACCCTAAAAAAATCAACTTTTAATTTTACCTATAGTCTGTTATAATTTTTCCATGTACTGACTACTTAAATACATACTTATTTTAATAGTTCATTTGACTATAATAAGTTACACAAACTTCTTTTGCCCTAAATTAAGTACAAAGCTAGCATTTGCCATCCAGATTTAGGGTGGCCCTGTTTACAAAGTAATCCAGAGAACAAAAATAAAAATTACTTAAAATAATCTCATCACAGAGAAGCTACACTCAGGGCCAAGGAACTATTTTTAAGAAGACCTAGTTTTTTTGTTTTTTCTTGTAAACAAATACTTGAGATAGGATTAAAAGATATCTGTAGAATTAATGTTGGGAAAAATATTCGAGAGACTTCAGTACCTATCCTCTGCCTCTTTCCCCCAGACTTTTCATTTTACTCTCAAAATAACACTGACAGCCTATTCTTTGCTCCTGCATCATGGCTGCTGAGTTTGGGGGGAAAAATAATTACATAATCATGCAAATTTTATTTTCTATTTCAGCTCAGCTCCTTTGGTACTACCACCATGCCCAGTTCTACTCTTCCATCCTGTCTCACCCTTAGCAGGTGACTCCCTCATCAATTTGAATATAAAGACTAGTGGGGCCAACACAACAGGTCATGCCTATATCCTCAACACTTTGGGAGGCCAAGACAGAAGGGTCACTTGAGACCAGGCTAGGCAACAAGACCCCATCTCTACAGAAATTTTAAAAAAGCAAGTGGTGCCTGTGGCTCAAAGGAGTAGGGCGCTGGCCCCATATGCTGGAGGTGGCGGGTTCAAACCCAGCCCTGGCCAAAAACTGCAAAAAAAAAAAAAAAAAAGGTGGGGGGGCAACTGGATGTGGTGGCATGCCTATAGTCCTAGCTACTTGGGAGTCTGAGCCAGGAAGATAACTTAAGCCTAGGAGATCAAGGCTACATTGAGCTATGATTATGCCACACCCCCCAAGAAACCCCAACAACTTTAAACTGACTCCATGATAAATTATATGTTATTACCTTGTATGATTTTACAAACTAGCTAAGCCTAAATACGGTGCTTTTCTTTCTATCTTACATCATGAATATGAATATGTTGGCAGGCTTATCTTTTTGGTCAAATTCTTTGCCAGTTTTCAATAATCATTAATCAATAATAATCATTTCATAGATGAGAGTTAGTACTTGATCTTGTTCACAAAGATCATTTGTGCTTCTGATACCCTTCAAGAGTATATTGTATTTTTCTGATAACCTTCCCCAAAGCCCTTTGCCTCCTTTGATGTACTGAGTTTCTTCACATTTAGTTGTCAGGCTATAAAAATTTTGGGTTTTATAGTTAATTGCCATGGAGGAATCTTGTTCTTCAGATGTCCTTCACTCAGCCTTGTGGGATGTAAGGCTCTTACTGATGCTCATTTAAAGGGTTATTAACTTTGGAATACCCAAGTAAGAAGCAGCAAAAGGCTCTTGTATGCTAAATTAGTACTGAGACTTCATGTTGAACATATATGACTTCTAGGGAATCATTTACTTAGTAATCCTTTATAATGTAAAAAGTTTTCATAATGTAAAAGTGATTAACCCTTCATAGTCTTGGTTTTTTTTTTTTAATAGAGACAGAGTTTCACTTTATTGCCCATGGTAGAGTGCTGTGGCGTCACACAGCTCACAGAAACCTCCACCTCCTAGGCTTAGGCGATTCCCTTGCCTCAGCCTCCCCGAGTAGCTGGGACTACAGGTGCCCGTGACAACACCTGGATATTTTGTTGTTGTTGTTGTTGCAGTTTGGCCAGGGCTGGGTTTGAACCCACCACCCTCAGTATATGGGGCCAGCACCCTGCCCACTGAGCCACAGGTGCCACCCAATAGTCTTGGTATTTTTATCTAGAGCGTTATATAATTTTCAGTTTGTAGTGGTACTGATTTTTCCATCCTGAAAGGAAATAAGACTTCTGAGGTCAGTTAGTAGCTGTGTGATAGTAATATACCGGGTCTCAGTCTTCTCCCTAGAATAAGCTTTAGGGTCCCTTCTAAAAAAGAATACTTAGAGGATGGTTACTCTAATACCTCACATATCAATAGTACATGTTTTGGCTCAGTGCCTGTGGCTCAACGGGCTAAGGCGCCAGCCACGTACACCTGAGCTGGCGGGTTCGAATCCAGCCCAGGCCTGCCAAACAATAATGATGGCTGCAACCAAGGAATGGCTGGGCGTTGTGGCGGGCGTCTATAGTGCCAGCTACTTGGGAGGCGGAGGCAGGAGACTCGCTTGAGCCCAGGAATTGGAGGTTGCTGTGAGCTGTGATGCCACGGCACTCTATCTAGGGTGACAGCTTGA
>CAUYRH010138773.1:0-17598 GCA_963574655.1 Perodicticus potto | reverse complement strand
CATGGCACTCTACCCAGGGTGACAGAGTGAGACTCTGTCTCAAAAAGAAAAAAAGCAGATTCAGCTCACAGCTGCCTTCCTTTGGGACTAACCCCACTTATCAAACCCCCCAGTCAGTAAGGCGGTTGTGACTTTAACCTCAACTTATGGAAAACAGATGTCTGTCCAGCTCTGGGGATGGATGCTGGTCAGAGCTATGTAACATCTTTTGCCTGAATGGTGATGAAACACATTCTTCTTAGTAAAGTATCATAGGAATGGAAAAACAAGTATCCGATGTACTCAATCGTAATAGGAACACAATATATAAACAACTACATGCCCTCATGAGACAAAAACACAAGAATAGACTAGGCAGGTGGAGGGAAGAGAAGGGGGAGAGGGAAGGATGGAGAGTATTGCCGGGGTCTCCCCTAATGTGCACAATGTGGGGGTGTTCAGCACGTCCCACGGTGAAGGGCCCAACTACAACTTGAACTTTACCTTAGAACTGAAAACAGTGTAACCTAAACATTGGCACCCTCGTATCAATCTGAAATTAAAAATAAAGAAGACTCACGTACATCTGGGTGCTATATCGTGGGAAATAAGATGGAAACATTCCTATTTTCACCATTTCTCTAGAAATTACAAGGTGGTTTGGTTTCTAGGTGCTGAGACTTGGCATAGTTTGAGGCTAACAGGGTGCCTTCTGCCGACGTGGCAACAGTAATTCCCTTAAGGACTAAAATTTCCAGAGACCCCCAACCAGGATGAATTTGACGGGCGTTTTTCTCCAGACAAGTAGGATTAGGACAGGTGACTGGAAGGAGCATGCCCTGCCCAGAGACCGCGTTCAGACAGGGGGAAGCAGCTGGCCCCGGGTCGCCGTGTCCGGTGACTAACTCCCTTGGTTCTCTTTGGCTTCTCCTCAGGAGGGTTGTTCTCGTCAAGGGAGTATCTTTCTCTTCATCGAAATAGGAGGGGAGGTATTCAGAAAGAGAGGTAATTTTACAGTGCAGGAAAAAAATACTATTTATTTATTAGCATAATTAGGACAAGAGACAGAACCCATCTCAGATGCATCTGAACATTTCATTGCCACAGACACTGTCTTTCCAAACACCTTAAAATTCGGCCATGAAGCGGCGTTCACATTCCCCCAGTTACCATGGGGCTGAGTTTCCGCGGGAAGGCGAGGGGAGGGGGGAGCTGCCACAGCTGGGTCATGTGCACTTTATTCATTAGGCTGTAATAAGAATTTTACTGTTTTCCATAAAGGTACCATTCCAGATCCCAGCAGCCAGTGAGCCGAGGACCCAACAGGTGTAAGATTCCCCATCAGCAGGTGGTGCAGAGTGGAATCACGCCTCAGATATTTAAGATAAAACTCCCCGCAGCTCACAGAAGCAGAGCAGGTGTTACATTACTGCAGGATACGTGGTGTCACCCAGCCCTGAGCTCCTGAATGACTCTGACGTTCCTGCCGTGGGGCCTGGCTGGGCAGACTCTGGGCCTAAGGTGATTGAGGGCAGCAGAGAAAGGCCCTTTCCTGAGCAGCGTGAGCTGATGGGCTTGCCTTCCGCCTCTATGGTTAGACCCCACAGAGGACAGGGAGCGTCTGCAAAGGTCAAGCGCAGCTTGTGTCAGAAATTGTTGATTTTGTACGGTGTTTATGCCCTCTTCTGGTAACAGTGCCCTTGGCTCCCTCCAGGAACTTTCCCTTATTCTGCTTCATACGAGCTGCAATCACCAAGCAGGGTACCCTGCCATCCTCACTGCATTGAAGGACCGGCACATGACAGAAGATTCCTGATAGATTTCTCTCCTGGGACTTTGACTCTGGAAGCGCCTGAGGCAAGGATGGAAAGACCAGTTAGGATCGGTGAGCTGCCCAAGTAGCTCCGACTGCCTGGGTCCCTGGGTGGCTCTGGCTCCCACTTCCCAGGGCTGAGCGTCCTGATTGATAGAAGCAGGGGTACCTGCCCAAATAGATCCACCCGGCCCAGGCAGGGTGAGGTTTACGACTGGCCCAGGAAGGGACAGACTCACATCCGTCCCAGGAAATAAGAATGCTGTCAATTGCTGCCCTTCCTACCCTTTAAATCCCCATCTACTATAACCCACGTGTGGAATTCCTTTCTTGATTTCGCCCCACCTGCATCTAGGTGGAAATAAAGATCACATGATTTCTACAGAACAGAGATTCCCTTTTCCTTTGTTTTGTGCCTTGGAATAATCTTTTTTCCTTGAGTCCAGAACCGTTCACTGATGACCCTTGGGTTTGATGAATTCTCTACGACCTCCCCTTTAAATTTCACTTTTGCTGAAGTTAACCAGAGTTGATTTCTGTTGCTTAAAAATAAAAAAAACCTTGATGGATATAAAAATAACAGCAACAGCAACAGATGCAGATGTTGTTTATGGAGTGCGAAGAGCCTTACAGGTGTTACCTCATCTACCGTTCACGTGGGCATTGTTATCCCCACCTTACACCATGGGGCATTCAGAGATGTGAACAGCTCAGGTCAAATGATTCTTTAAAATTCTGACTTGCGATCTTAATGAAGCTTTTCATGTTAGTCAGAATTTTCCAGAGACATAGAACCAATAGGGTACATATATGTGTGTGCGCACGCATGGAAATGTATATAAGATTTATTATGACAATCGGCCTTTTCTCATTTATTATGAGAACTGGCCCATTTTGAGAAAAGGAGAGAAATCCCACAAGGTGCCATCTGCAAACTGGAGACCCAGGGCAGCCTGTGGCAGCGTGGGCCGGTTTGAGTCTCAGACCCAAAGCAGATGGTGTAACTCCAAGTCCCAGACTGAATTTCTGCTAACCCGTGGGGCACCGGTGTAAATGCCCAGAGCCTGAAGGCCAAGAGTCAGGAGCTCTCCAGGAAAAGATGGAGGTCTCACATCTGCACCAGAATGTTCATCGCAGCTCAATTCACAATCCCCAGGACATGGAAGAAACCCAAGTGTCCATCAGCCCAGGAGTGGATTGACTAGCTGTGATATATGGACACCATGGAGGACTATTCAGCCATAAAGAAAGATGGCGACTTTACATTTTTTGTGTTTACCTGGATGGAGTCACAACACATTATTCTTAGTAAAGTGTCACAAGAATAAAAAAACAAGTATGCAATGAGTATGTTATATACTGGTCTATAAACAAACACACGCCTACATGAAGGAAAAACACAAGTGTAGTCTAGTGACAGGGAGGGGTGGCGGGAGGGTGACTGGCGGGATGTCACCTAATGTGCACGTATGGGGGTGTTCAACACATCCCTTGGGTGAATCAACTGGGAAAGGGCAAGACAGGGCCCAGGGTGAGAAAACGGTGGGAGGTGGATGTCTCTGGAGGGAACAGGTATTTCCAGGGATGGAGCTGTGGCCCTGTGTCCTTCAGGGCCAGCCTCAGGCCACGTGTGTAGGGACCACCTCCATTATCTGAGGTCTGGTCTGAGACCAACCCCTTTCAGAGGCTGCACACTCTGAGGTCCACAGAAGCCCAGTGGTGACATGGAGTGAAGTGGGTCAGCTAGAACACAGGAGGCAGCCTGAGGTCTCTGCCATGGTGCCTGGCCATTTCAGGGGTGCCCTTGGCCCACAACTGGAATTTCAAGACCTCCCTTCTTTGAGGATGGCATTCATTTGTAGGCCAGTGATCTTTCCAGTTAAAATGAGGAGAGGAACCTTTCATTTGCCAGATTTTCATAGAAATATTTGGAAAGATGGATGGCTTGATACACATGTCTCAGGACAACTGTCTCACCATCCTCCTACCGTCTAACTAATTGCATTGATAGCCTGTAGTTACCAACTGAGCATTTCATTGAGTCTGAATTTCCTTCTTCTTTTTGTGCATTATGTCATCTTAGCCTGGATTAGCTAACAGGCAGGTGAGAGTGAGGGCCCATGAGGCTGGGACATGGGTGGTTACTTACATCATTCTTGTTTGGAGGCAAACAAGAATTCCAATGCCAGAGGCAGTTTATTGGTGGTGCCAGGGGCCGTGGATTCCTTAACTTGGGAGTTGAGGAAGCTTTAGCCTAGATGCTGGGATTGATCAGCCACAGAATCTCTGGGGAGGTTTGGGGCTGTCATCTGATGCTGTGAGAGTTCAGAAAAGGCCTGGTTTTCCGTCACAAGGAAACCAGTGTGAACGGATGTGGGCTGTCTCTGTGTCTGGCCTCAGTGGCTCTCTTGTGCTTTGGAAAACTCTGCGGGCTCCAGAAGGAAAAGGCAGCTGATTAGTTAGTGTGCACGTCAGGAAGCCACCCTGAGAGTTTCTCACTCCCTCAGATGTCATTATGGCTCTCCAAATGGCAAGACTTTCTCAAACTTTTTTTTTGAGACAGAGCCTTAAGCTGTCTCCCTGGGTAGAGTGCCATGACATCCGCTCACAGCAACCTCCAACTCCTGGGCTTAAGCGATTCTCTTGCCTCAGCCTCCCAAGTAGCTGGGACTACAGGCGCCCACCACACCGGCTATTTTTTGGTTGTAGTTGTTATTGTTATTTGGCAGGCCAAGGCTGGATTCGAACCTGCCAGCTCTGGTGTATGTGGCTGGTGCCCTAGCCACTGAGCTACAGGTGCCACGCCAGACTTTCTCAAACTTTTATGTAGGCTGTGGGAAGACCATAATTTTAGTTGTTAAAGCAGAGTTACACGTGTTAAGAGCTGTAAACCTTTGGGAACAGTAGGCACATGGCGGCCCTGCTAGTGACTGCTACCCTGACACTGTGGAATGGAGTTTATGCAGAGTGCTGAGGGTGACACTGATGGTGGCAGGGTAGGCAGGGAGCTTCTCAGTGGCATTTCCAGGAGGCGCATTTACCGGATGTGACGACAGGGTGGGAGACACTAACAACTGTTCCCAGCTCTGATCTGCGTGAGGACTCCAGTGAACCAAAAAGGGGGGCCGCAAGCAGATCATTCTTATCCTAATTCCGAGAGCAGCTCAGCATCCATGTACAGAAAAATCTTAGGGAAGAACAAAATGAGAAAACACAGCTCATCCTTAAATTCACCGCTCAAAGGTCATGACAATGCACACTTCCGCGCGTGGCCTCCAGACGTGTCCGTGCCGGCACTTGTCTGCACGTGCCCTCTCTACCACTGAACGTACCACCAGATGCACACATGTCATCTGGGCTCCGGGGTGTGCCACGTTTCGGAACAAAATTGAACTTGGCCCTTCTTTCGGGGAATTTTGGTTACTACTAGTTTTCACAACCATAAATAGCTCTGGCCTGGTTATCTGTAAGCACACTTCCTAGCACATTTCTGATCATTTCCTTGCAATAAATTCCAAAGAAAGCTTGCCAGGGCTGCAGACAGGCAGCTCGCACAGCTCCACGTGATTTCTCCAGGCTGCCTTCTCCACGTCCCGGCCCTGCATGTCCTTCCCCCGACATCCCCTCTGTGCCAGCAACATCCAGCATCACTATGGCTGGACCTGTAGCTTCCCGACGTGGAGCCAGCAGTCTCCACTGGACACGGCGGCTTAGCCCTGTGAGGGTGGACATGCTGAAAGTGGGGTTCAAAAACATATGCAGCCCAGCACCCCTATATTCACCTAGTGCCAGGAGCTCAGGACAGAGAGCAAGGTGTCCTCCTTACTGTGTCCGCCCACTTACTCCCACACCCAATAAATCACCCAGCTCCCAGACCGCTTCCCCTCCATCTGCCTATATGTTTTCTTTCTTTTCTTTTTTTTTATTTCAGGTTAATTTCAGGGTGCAAACAATAAGGTTACAATGTCTGTATTTTTTTTTATCTTGAGACAGAGTCTCATTGGGACTACAGGCATCCACAACGCCTGGCTATTTTTTGCAGTTGTCATTGTTGTGTTCAAACCCGCCAGCCTCGGTGTATGTGGCTGGTGCCGTAACCACTGTGCTATGGGCGCTGAGCCTACAATGTCTGTATTTTTTAGGTAGAGTCCCTCTTGTAGTTGTGTCCTGCACCCAGGAGGTGTGCCACACACCCCAACCTTGTGCCCATTAACTGGGAGATCACCCATCCCCCCTCCTCCCCCTCCCCTACCCCTTCCCTCTCCCCACTTGAATTAATTTGAGTTTTTCTCCTATGTGGATATGAATTAGATCATCCACTGGCTTTTATTAGTACTGAGTGCATGGGATACTTGCTTTTCCATTCTTGTGATACTTTACTGAGAAGGATGTGTTTCAACTCCATCCAGGTTAATAGAGATGTAAAGTCTCCATCTTTATTGTGGCTGAACAGTACCCCGTGGTGCACATATGCCACAGTTTATTAATCCATTCCTGGGAAGACGGGCACTTGGGTTGTTTCCACATCTTGGCGATTGCGATTGAGCCACAATAAACATTCTAGTTCAAATGTCCTTACATAAAAATTATTTTCTTCCTTCTGGGTAGATGCCTAGTAATGGGATCGGATCAAGTGGAAGTTCTATTTTGAGTTCTTTGAGGGTTCTTCATACTTCTTTCCAAAGAAGCTGTATCTGACCACATGTTTTTATTTTGTCCGATATACCCAAGCCAAAGCTGCCAGCTAAACTCTGAGCACTGTCCTCAGAAATAAATCAGCCTGATAAACATATACAAACCAAAGTGATGAGACACAAAGTGTTCTCTGTCCTAGGAATTCACACACCTTAAAGGAGGGTTCAGGTGGTGCCTAGTCTGAAGAATGGTGAGCTGCGGGTGAGATTCTTGAAACAGGTGCTCCCTGGTCTGCTCCTGGAATCACTCCCTCCATTGCGTTTGAGGCTGGCTCTGTGCCTCGCTTTATCTCCTGAGGACAGCGTCAGAACTGAGTGGCTTGCCTGGGTCTCCAGCAGCTGGAGGGCCAAGATGTGTGTGGCCTGTGTTGATGCCCATACCCGGGGAGCGTCTCCTCTGCCAGACGCAGGCTGGATTCCACTCCCTCTGTGCTTCCAGGCCTGGCTCAGTCCTGCAAACCCAGTGCTCCCCGGGTGTGTGCAGGAATTCAGAACATGCTCATTTTAGGCCCATGCTGTGCTGAGCGCCTGGCCAAGATGAGAAGCAGGGCCAGAACCCCAAGCCTCCTGACACAAGTAACTCAGGGAACTGCTTGTGTTAGGAAGCCCAGCTGCTGGCAGAGACAGCCGTGACTTCTGGTGTCTGCTGCCATCTGCATGGCCACCTGCCATCCTCTCCCCTCTATCTGCTGCCTCTGAGCACAGTACAGCCAGCAGGGGATGCAGCGTGTGCTCAGCCACACTGTGCCTGGTGAGTGTGTGCACAGGTGACATACTGTCCCCACAGCAGGGGCTGGCCGCTGACGCACCAGCACATGACTCTTGGGCTCCTATGAGTTCACATCATCACTGCAGTTGAGTGAGGGTGTGTTGCCGGACCAAGAAGTCTGTCCACCTGTCTCCCAAGAAATCAGTGGAGAAGCGGATGAGGGATTAACATTTTCACTTCTATTTACAGAAAAGTGACCAGCTGGTTATCTCCCCAATGAGCTGCTCTGCCCTCCTGTTTCCTTTTGTTACTTTTATCCTCATAATAAAAGTAACATTAGCAATGTTATTACTCATCATAGTGTTATGTTAAACAGAAACCCCCTCCTAGGTTGCAAGGTTATTCAATATCTACCCATCTTAAAGAGGTTCTATCTTCAAAGCATTTTACTCTAAATTCACAGTCAATACTTCTCTGGGTACACAGAGTGCTCTGGGTCCTTGACTGTGGAGTCCAGTTCCCCAACTTCCCTATGACGGCAGCCTTGGAAGGGAATAAACAATCTCCAGATGTTGGCACGTGGCTCACCCAGCCTTGTTGGGGCCTGACCAGCAGCACCCTGCAGGGGATGGCCGTGCAGGTGAACAGGGGCTGGCGACGGGGAGATCTTTAAGACTGAATCACATGCCTCTTACGTGTTTTCCCCATACTGCCTGCCCCGGCACGTGCTCCCTGGAGCCTGCGCACAGTAGGTGCTTGGCAGATGGCTGCTGGCTTGGCATGCACTTTGGCTGGGGATGCGTGAGGTCTTCAGCCTGAAACTCTCCCAGGAGGCTGGCCCTGCTCTGCCTGGTGCCGTGGAGGTGAGCGCGTGTGCAGGCCCCACATTCAGCCTGAGAGGAAGCTCAGGCATACTCAGCCCCATCTTGGAAACTTGCAGGACTAGCTCAGCTTTCAGTAAAGCAAACGACTTGACAATTTCCATGACATGTACTTATACAGGCATTTTTCCAGTTTGCAATGAGTGGATATTTGGGTTGTTTTTAGTTTTCTTGCGTTTATAAGTTGTGCTGCCACGAACCCCTTTGTATGTGGCTTCTGAGGTACATATGCAAATATTCTTCCTAGGACGGTGGTCCTCAACACCAGAGCCCTCTTTAGACAAAATTTTTTGTTGTTGTTGTTTTGAGACAGTGTCTCACTATGTTGCCCTCAGCAGAGTGCTGTGGTGTCACAGCTCACAGCAACCTCAAACTCCTGGGCTCAAGTGATTCTCTTGCCTCGGCCTCCCAAGTAGCTGGGACTACAGGTGCCCACCACAATGCCCGGCTATCTTTTTGTTGCAGTTGTGATTGTTGTTTAGCAGGCGCAGGCCAGGCTTGAACCCGCCACCCTCTGTGTATGTGGCTGGCGCCTTACTCACTGAGCTACAGGCGCTGAGCCTAGACAAATATTTTATGATACTCTTTTTATGATCTTGCAATGAAATATTTAGATCCTGTGCTATCATGCACTTGCTTGTAGAATTTCTAGAAATCGGTGTCATGCTGTCAATGTGATATAAAAGAAAAATGAAACCAAGTAATTTTTAATTAAAGATAGTTGTACAAATATGTAAATTTGGGAATCAATTGCACCAGGAGGCAGAGCAAGAATTTCAGATGTTTACACCCTAAACATAATATTCTGGCTCAGTACATTGCAAATGGGAATAGGTATTTTGAGTTGGCAACTCAAATACCACATGAAAAGTTCCCAGTAGAGATACGATTTTCCGAAGTGGTAATCAATTCTTGGCAAACTTCCAAACAACAACAAGCAGTTTAGAAAGTGGTTGCATTCCTGAAAAATTCAATGTTAAAGACATGAAAACAATTAGTTCAAGTTTTAAAATTTTGTTTATATGTAAATCAAAGATAGAGTTAGATTGCAGGATCATGTAAGTATAACCGTATTTTCGCTCACATAAGTGATGTGGTTCCACCTGTAGTCATGTAGAATGCAGGCAAATTCATCCCTGTGTGACGGGACTGCCCCAGGAACCGTGAGGCATTTGGCAATCCTCACCCTACCTACTACCAAATGGCAGTAGTGCCCCTTCACTTACCGTGATGTTCTCAGGTTTCCAAAACTCACTGTAGGCTGTGAAAATGACCCCACTGAGAACCACTTTTCTAGGGTGTATGCTTACGAGGATAATTGCCAGGTGACAGGACAGGTGTATATTTAACTTACATGATGATAATAAATGATTTTCCAAAAGGATTGTGCCAGTGTAATGTTCCATCATCAACGCAGGAGAATTGCTATTGCCCTCCTTCCCTACCTGCACTTGGAATTGTCAGACTACATTTCTGCCTGTCTGGTAGCAGTAAAATTGTCTTTCTTTGTATTTCCTTAACTTTCCATGTGGTAAACACATTTTACATGTTTACGGGCCATTTATGTGTGTCTTCCCTAATTGACTCTTCATGTCATTTTCCCACAATGTGTTCTTGTTTATTTGTAAGAGTTCTTTATTTGTGTTGTATACTAGTCCTTTTTCAGTTACATGAATGCGATTATTTTCTCCTAGCTGGTGATTTTGTATTTTTACTTTTCAGTTTTCTGGTACTTTTTGCTGAGACATGTATAATTTTAACTTTACATATAAACATATATGAGAATTTCTAGTCTTATAACTTTCCTTTCCTTATATATTCACATTGTCCTGTCTTAGGGAAACATCACACCTCTCCCCACTGACCTCCCCCAGGTACCTGCACTTTGTACTATTAACCCCCACAAGGAAGGTTTCTATGATAACTTTAAAATAGCTGTTGGTATGGTGGGATCCTGCTTTTTCTACCATCCTGAGTGTTGATTTTACATCTGGGCCTCAGGGAATATGGGATAGATGTCTTAATAGCAGAGATGCCCATGACCCTAGATTTCCTGTGGGGAAGCAGGGGTCTGTGTGGGGATTTCAGGGTTAACTGAGCCCTCAGCATCACTCAGCAAGTCTGACATAGATTCTGAGGGAGGGTAAGGCCTCCTCTGTCCGTGGATGTGCAAATGGGAAAGATAAAGGAGGAACTGAGAGGCACCTGTGCATCTCGGTCTTACCTTCCCATCCCAGCCTCCCATCTCTGCAATGAAGGTGCCTCCTCGGGAGCTGGTTGGATTGATGAGCAGGTGTGCGGAGTCTTTGAACGTGAAAGTCTAGTGAAGTGGATGTAAGCTTTTTCTACTGGCAGATAGAAATGTGAAGAAAGTTGGCCAATTATAATGACATAGGCCTTCCTATGTGAGCGTCAGTTCTGTTCAGCCTCTTTCAGAAGTCGTGGGATGCTTGACAGGTAACTTTTCTCATGCTTTCCAAGGCTCCCCCACACCCAGGGACCTTTGGTGCTGAGGACTGCAGCCCACCTGAGCCTTCTGCTGCAGCCCTCTCAGGAAATCTGACCAAGTCTTTAGCCCAGGGACTAGTAGATGGAGTTCTGCTTAATGCATTTCTTATCAATGCAATGATTGGAAGAGTAATTTATGAATATGGTGGCAAAATGCTGCATCCAAACCCTACTTTATGGATTAAAAATTAGTGTTTAGGGTAGATTTATAGCTGGCTTGAGGGGTCCACAAGACACTAAGCACACAGTTCTTTACCCGAAGAAGCACCAATATTTCCCTTAAGGATGGGAGGCGGGCTTGGAAATTGAAGGCTCTTCCTGGGTGGAGGTGGTGTATCCTTTTTCTTCAATATGTTCCAATGACAAAACACCCTCTAGTCTCCGACATCTACCACCCCCTCCATAAATAGGATTTGAGAATGTCTTCATGTTCTCCAAAGCAGGGTCACTTTCAAACGGGTGTGGGTCATATGGCTGGTGGTCTCCACACTCCTTCTGAGTTTCCTTCTGGGGAGAAGAGAATCTTGCATCTAAGTACTGAGCCCTGAACTCTCTGGGGAGGATGGATTCAACAGATCTGTATGATTGCCCTCCTAATAGGCTTTATTTTTTATTTATTTATTTATTTTTTCAGACAGAGTCTCACTCTGTCTCCCTGGGTACAGTGCTGTGGAGTCATCATAGCTCACAGCAATCTCAAACTTTTGGGCTCAAGTAATCCTCCTGCCGCAGCCTCCCAAGTAGTTGGGGCTACAGGTGCCCGCCACAACGCCCAGCTAGTCTGTCTAGTTTTAGTAGAGACATGGTCTCACTCTTGCTCAGGCTGGTCTTGAACTCCTGAGCTCAAGCAATCCACCTGCTTCAGCCTCCCAGAGTGCTGGGGTTACAGGTGTGAGCTGCTGTGCCCAGCCTCCTAATAGGCTTTAAAGAACAGTCCAACAACCACAATACCCCCTGGGTCTCCAAAACAGAAAACCCTGAAGCCCTTGGAAAACTGCTCATCAGGAAAGCAGAGGGGGGAGAAATGCTTGCTTCTATAAGACCAGGGAGATGGTAAAGGGAGAAAGCCCCTGTGTTGCGTCCCTGTCGTGCGTCCCTGTGTTGGCACGGAAGGCAGCATCTGGCAGGGGAGAGGCTCCCTGGTAGGACATGGTGCAAACGCTTCCCTACAATTCTAATCAAGGCGCGCTCTCGTTAGCATTCAGGATGGCTGGATGATAAAGTATATGAATAATTTCGGTCTTTGTTGGGACTTGGATGTTATCTCACTGTGACACATCTGTGGCTGTGCATCTGTAATCACTGGCTGAGGAGCAGGCAGGGGACAGGAAGCCCAGCCACATCCTTTATGCCTCAGAAATGGTACATGCGTCCTTGGGGTGAAGGTTAGAGAAACAGGTGAGGCAGTGAGCGTCTCAGCCAGGGCTTTCAGGGAGCCTTGTGTGAGAGGAGACCTGGCCTGTCCTACCTAAGCCAGGAGCCTCCCAGCTGAGCAGGGCTGATTTAGGGGCTGAGGCTGGGTGACCTCTGACCACGCCCCCTTCAGACCAACTTTGCGTTCCTGAATTCAGACAGATAACACTTGAGGACTCTGACAAGTTTGGCTCAGGGCGTCAGACCCATATACTGAGTGTAGTGGGTTTGAACTGGGCCCCAGCCAAACTGCAACAAAAAAAATAGCTGGGCATTGTGACAGGCACCTGTAGTCCTAGCTACTCGGGAGGCTGAGGCAGGAGGATCACTTGAGCCGGACAGTTTGAGGTTGCTGTGAGCTGTGACACCAGGACACTCTACCAAAGGCAACTAAGTGAGACTGTCTCAAAAAAAAAAAAAAAAAAATTCACTCAAACTACTTTTTAAAAATGTACAATGAAGCTCGGCACCTGTATTCAGTGGTTAGGGCACCAGCCACATACATGGGGGCTGGTGGGTTCCAACCCAGCCCAGGCCTGCTAAACAACAACTATAACAACAACAAAAATAGCCAGGCGTTGTGGCAGGCGCCTGTAGTCCCAGCTACTCGGGAGGCTGAGGCAAGAGAATCGCCTAAGCCCAGGAGTTGGAGGTTGCTGTGAGCTGTGATGTCACGGCACTCTACCGAGGGCGATAAAGTGAGACTCTCTCTACAAAAAAAAATAATAATAAATGTGCCAAGGATTGCATAAGAACTCCACAAACCTCACGGCAGTGACCAGGTGTATGGACTACAGGCATAATGCAAGAGGGACCTGGGAGAGAGAATTTATCTAAAACCTCTGGGGTTCTATGAAAAGCAAGTCTCATCTGGTAGAGGGGACAGGGCATTGTGATCTGATAATTTATTACTGGAAGAGCCCCAATATAACATTCCAGCCCTTATAAAGTCAGTCGCCACTGCAGCACCCCTCCCATGTTAACAATGGTCTGTTTCTACCCGGACTGTCCTATTTCTCCGCTTGTTTTCCTGCCCCCTGCTGGCTGTCGTAAACCTCTGACCACAAAATGCATTTAAATTATAAACCTCAGAGAACAAGTTCATAAAATGAATGTGAGTGATGAGGGAGAACTGTTTCCGTCCTAGCAACCCCTCTGCTAACTGAGGGTTTGGCTGAGTTTTGCCAGGTAACAACAGAAGGGAAGATTGATAGGACAAGAGAAAAAGGACCAAACAGAAGGATAATCTGAAAATGAGGCCCTTGGGAAAACCACATACAGTTTTTTGTGGCAATTATCTTTTCAGAACGGTGCTGAGGAAATAAAATATGAAACAAGGGGTGACGTGTCTTAGCATCATCTGTACTTGGTGGTCCCCCAAACACAGCCTCTGGTTGAGGGGGGTCTTTTACCTCTATCTGTTATTAAAACATGAAGTGAATAGTACTCACAAAACACGGGGAGAAAGCTGAATGTTTTACACTGACCATATCATTTCATCTCAATGATAAGTTAAGCGACAATTTTTTTTTAGCCACATCAGTAAGACATGCGGAAACCGAGGCTCTCAAAGCTTGGTGGATGGATCTTTAATCACAGAACTGAACAAGGGTTTGGTCTCTGGTTTCTTTTAACCTTCATGACCTCCTAGGTTTCTGACATGACCCAGCACTTTCAGCTCACACGCAAAAGGCCACCTTTCCCTACTTGCACCAAGCCCGTTACTGGAAGGCTGCACACAGCTGAGTGCTCTGTCCCCAGCCCCACTAGGTCAATGGGAGTGTGCAGATGTGTGAGCTGCTTTGAAAAGATATGTGTGCATGCCCACGGCTGTGAACTTACCTCCTGGAAGGTTCCGTGTTGCATATCCAGCAGCGACATGGGGACAGGCAGCTTGTGAGTTGCAGGGGCGGGGGTCGGTATGCCCTGTGAGCTCAAGTGGTTTTGTGTATGTCAAGCAGGGGAGTTGGCTGCGGGGCCTCCACACAGCAGGCTGTGCTTGTTATTTTATCCCTGACTGCTCACAACTGTTTTTCCAGGAAAGGGAAAGGACCTGGTGGTTACTGATAACACACTCCAGGGGAATGTGACCCCATACACCACATGGGGGTGACAGTCTGGAGGCCATCAGAGTCTGCGTCCTCTACGGGGTCTGGCTGAGCTCTGGCCATACACAGAGCCCTGCATCCTGCCTGTGTGTGAGCATGTGAGTCTGTGCCTGTCACACACGTGTGCATGTATGTGCCTGTGTGTCTGTGCACGTGTGTACGTGTGTGCCTGTGCACGTGTGTGTGCACACTTGTGTGCACCTGTGTGTGTGTGTGTGTGTGTGTGTGTCAGGGACAAGGAATTAAAACAGCAGAGGCAGAGCCACCCTGCCCCCACAGCTGCTCGCCCTCTGATGACATGAGATTGCTCTGTCACTGGTCCACCTAGGATGACTCGGAAACCTTTCTAGCAGAAACTAAGTGGAAATGCAAATTACAAAACTGAGACCATGTTTAACTCTGGGAAAAAATGATTTAAGTAAAATTTGATTCAAGAACCCATCCGGTGACCAGTCTGAAAGGTCCCGCTTGGTCCCGGGGAGTCTTGCTGGGTGTGGCCTGCATCTTCCTGTTGCCTCTGTGGGGCATCTGAGCCCCACTCCTGTCCCTGTCCCCACCGTCGGTGCCAGGCGGGGCTGACCTGGCTTTCCAGGGACAGACGCCACGTGTAGCCTGCAGAGGGAGAAAGCCTGCTCTGGGTGGGGAGGCAGGAGAGGGCGCTGCCCCCGGGGAGCTCAGAGCTGGGAAGGGAGCATGGGCATGGCAAAGCCGCCTCGTTTGGAAAGTGTGTTCAGGAGCTGGCGGACTAGTGGGGGGCCCAGAGCTCTGGCCTTGCCCCTGGGTCATTGGATGCCCAGTCTGCCAGACTGGATTTTGTCCACCCCTCTGAACACAGCCACTGCCAGTTCCTGAGCTGACGATCCCTGTGGCTGGGCCTGAGCACTGCTGAGACTCAGCTCTCCTGCAGAGGGTGCAGGAGGGAAAAACCCATGTGGAAGTCATTTCATGGCCTGGTGGGAGTAGGAAAAGGAGGGGACAGCTCAGGGGACCAGGGAGCCTGGGGAGGGACAGAGTAGTCAGAGGAGGCCCCAGGATGGCTGCAGCCAGGAGGGCCCCTGAGGTCACCACTGGAGGTGGCCTGTAAGCAGGGCAGTGCCAGCCTGAGCTCACCCACAGAGTTCCAGCCTCCTGGGGGCAACTGCACACAGCATAAGATGTCCCTGTTGTCACTGGGCAGCTTGCCATGGGGACAGTGGGCACAGAGGGGAAAGCTGCCTCTGCACCACCAAGGACAAAGGGGCCAAAGCTGGTCCTTGGAGACTTGGGAGCGTCACAGGCAGGGAGAGGTCATCAGGGAGAAGGTGCTAGGCAGAGGGGACAGTTGAGGGCGCCAATTAAGGCCCAATACAATGTTTCAGGTTTTCTTCTAGAGAATGAGGAGAACCTTCTGCCTGAGTTCACCTGTTGGGTGGGAACAGACAGATCAGACCTCTGGGCCCTGCCCTGTGGCCGGAGTTCTCCGTCAGACTCCCAGGTTCCAAGCTGTGAATTTCTCCTTTGCAGCCCAGGTGAAGAGGAAGCAAGTCCCAACCTCACAGAGCGGCCCAGAAAACTGAAGCATTCAGAACAGAGCTTCGTGCACAGCAATTGGCCAATGCCTATCTCTACTATCATTACTATTTTATCTACAGCTTTCCACAGGACAGAGGAAAGAGTGACTCATGTGTGCCTGTAAGTCCTTAAGTGTCCAGGGAGTTGCTAGGAACCACAACACAGCGGCCTGGAGGCACAAGCCCTGGAGATCACCCAAGGACCTGAACATGCAGTTTCTTAGCTTCCCTGATTGCATCTGACTCTTATCAAGGACAAAGATGTGTCTGAATGCCTCTAGTCAAATAAAAGGAGTACGTGAATGCTGCCATCCTCCCTGCATGGATGGAAAGGTTATCTGTGGATTTAAAATGGTTTAAGGAACTCTCTGATCTTCATGTGGCATGAGAGGGTGGAACTAAGTGTGGGACCAACTGAGAGAAAACTCTAGGGTGGCTAGATTTTTAGCCATCTTAGCTGTGTGGTCTTGGACACATTTTTTCACCTTTGTGAGCCTCAGTTTGTGGCCTTGGACACATTTTTTCATGTTTATGAGCCTCAGTTTTCTCTCATTACATGGTTAAAGAAGGTAGTGTACCCTTGCGAAGCACTCAGCTTGTAAAGTGAATTCACTAAATGTTGTCATGTGTTATTCTGTATACATGTAGAAGCTTACCTTACATGAGGTCCTCTACTGAGTCATATATGGACCTTAAATTGACTAACTTAGATTTAGCAGCAAATGGGACCATCTTAAACCATGCAGATTGCTTGGAGAACCACTTCTAGATCATGGCATTTGAGGAAGAGTCACCCTTCTCTAGCTCACCCACAGATATTCTCCTGATGTTTTTGGCCAGCGGTTTTTCATGAGTGTCCAATCTTTCCTCCTTCCTTTGTACTGTGAATGTGAATGAACACAACTGGGGAAATTTCATGCCTGGGTTCAACAGGATTTTGATGCTTAAATCTGCCCTTGATATTGGGGTCCCAGGTGACACCTGGGGGAGCTCAGGACAGACTTTAAGGCACCTGAGGGAGGGGAAGATAACTCAGGCAGGACTCAGAATTCCCCACTTGTCTTTATTCTTCAGTGCTGGCCACTTCATGTGGATGTTTACATACCTGCCCCACTGTGAAGGAGGGCTGTATGAACATGTATTTTTCTGAATAAATTGGTTAATAAAACAGGTCAGATCTTACAGAATAGCTGGCGATGCTGGGGCACTGTCTCTGCTGAAGCAGCTAGTGTTAGATTGTTGTAAGCCAACAGCGCCCTAAAAGACCGGAGTCTGTCTCAGCCTGTCTTGGCCTTGGTCCCCAGTGTGCCCTCCCACTTGGGTTAACCTGTGAACAGTTTTCAGAACAGAATGAGTAAATTCTCTCTGAGTTCCCTGACTCCCTAGCCAGTTAAACAATGGTAAAGACTTACTCAAGCAGAGTTTCCCAAGTTACTGGGCTTTCCAAGTTGTCCCCATGGTTACTGAGTTACCCCCTAAGCCTCCACGCAGCAACCCCCTGAGCCAACTACCTGACCGTAACCCTGCCCTGTGACCAGCCACGTTCTGCTTTTGTACATGCTTGCTTTGCCGCATCAGCACAAAAAGGGTATAAAAGGCTGTCTGCATTTCTTTTGGGGGCCGTTTGCCCTTTGGGGCAGTAGTCCACCTGTGCAGATGTGATAAATCACCACCTGATTTGGGCCGTTTGCCCTTTGGGGCAGTGACCCACCTGCGCAGGTGTAAATAAATCATTACCTGATTTGTACCCAAAGTGAGGGTCCATATTTTTCTTAGGGTGGCCCCAGTTGCTACAAGATGCATTATCTTAGAGGGATGAGGCATTAAAGGTGCTTAAGTTCATTTCCTTATCTTACAGGTCAGGAAATTGAGACCCAGTGAAGAGCAGATTTCTCAAGGTCAGAACCTGTTCCTGGATGCACCCTGGGGCCCTGTGTGAGCAG
>CAUYRH010138767.1:0-15122 GCA_963574655.1 Perodicticus potto | reverse complement strand
TTCCTTTTTTTTTTCAGTAGAGTTGGGGGGGGGTCACACTTTTTTTTTTTTTTTGATTGAGACAGAATCTCACTTTGTTAGCTTTGGTAGAGTGCCATGGTATCATAGCTTACAGCAACCCCAAACTCCTAGGCTTAAGCTATTCTCTTGCCTCAGCCTTCCAAATAGCTGAGACTACAGGTGCCCATCACAACACCTGGCTATATTTAGAGACAAGGTCTTAGCCTGGCTCAGGCTGGTCTCCAACCTGTGAGCTCAGGGAATCCACACTTCTCCCAAGTGCTGGGATTACAGGTGTGAGCCACCACACCTGCCAGCAACCTCAAACTCTTGTGCTCAAGTGATTCTTTTGCCTCACCCTCCCAAGTAGCTGGGACTACAGACCCATGCCACAACACCTAGCTATTTTTTAGACATTGGGTCTTGCTCTTGCCCTGGCTGGTCTTGAACTCGTGAGCTCAAGCAATTCACTCACCTCAGGAGTAAGCCACCCTGCCCAGCCTCGGGTCTCACTCTTGCTCAGGCTGATCTCAAACTCAAGTAATCCTCACTTCTCAGCCTCCCAGAGTGCTAGGATTACTGGAAGGGGCCACCACTCACTGCATTCTTAGCCTTTTGAAAGCACCAAAATTTTTACAGCTGGGTTTGAGGGGCCGTTAACTTTTTTTTTTTTTTTTGAGACAGAGCCTCAAGCTGTCACCCTGGGTAGAGTGCTGATGCATTATAGATCACAGCAACCTCCAACTCCTGGGCTCAAGTGATTCTCCTGCCTCAGCCTCCCAAGTAATTGGGACTACAGTTGGATACAACATCCAGCTATTTTTTGGTTGCAGCTGTCATTGTTGTCTGCTGGGCCCTGGCTGGATTCGAACCTGACAGCTCAGGTGTATGTGGCTGGTGCCTTAGCCGCTTGAGCCACAGGCGCTGAGCCTATTATTATTATTTTTTACAGTTTTTGGCCAGAGCTGGGTTTATTTTATTTTATATTTTAAAATTTATTCTTATTTTTTATTTTTTGTAGAGACAGAGTCTCACTTTATTGCCCTTGGTAGAGTGCCGTGGCATCACACAGCTCACAGCAACCTCCAACTCCTGGGCTTAGGCGATTCTCTTGCCTCAGCCTCCCGAGTAGCTGGGACTTCAGGCGCCCGCCACAACGCCCGGCTATTTTTCTGTTTTTGCAGTTCAGGCGAGGCCAGGTTTGAACCCACCACCTTCATTATATGGGGCCGGCGCCCTACTCGATGAGCCACAGGCTCCGCCTATTATTATTTTTTTTTTAGAGACTGAGTCTAACTTTGTTGCCCTTGGTAGGTGCTGTGACGTCACAGCTCACAGCAACCTCCAGCTCTTAGGCTTAGGTGATTGTCTTGTCTCAGCCTCCCAAGTAGCTGGGACTACAGGCGCCTGCCACAACACCTGGCTATTTTTTTTTTTTTAGAGACAGAGTCCCATTTTATCGCCCTCGATAGAGTGTTATGGTATTACAGCTCACAGCAACCTCCACCTCTTGGGCTTAGGCGATTATCTTGCCTCATCCTCCCGAGTAGCTGGGACTACAGGCACACACCACAATGCCCGGCTATTTTTTTGTTGTTGTTGCAGTTTGGCCGGGGCTGGGTTTGAACCCTCCACCCTCTGTATATGGGGGTGGTGCCCTACTCACTGAGGCACAGGTGCCGCCCCCAGCTATTTTTTGTTACAGTTTGGCTGGGGCGGGCTTCGAACCCCCCAGTTCCTGAGGCTGTTAACTTTTTAGTTTTAACATCTGAGGTAGTGGTTCTCAACCTTCCTAATACCATAAACCTTTAATATAGTTCCTCATGTTGTGGTGACCCGCCAACATACAATTCTTTTCTTTTTTTTTTTTTTAGGGACAGAGTCTCACTTTTAATCGCCCACAGTAGAGTGCTGTGGTGTCACAGCTCATAGTAACCTGCAGCTCTTGGGCTTAGGAGATTCTCTTGCCTCAGTCTCCGGAGTAGCTGGCACTACATGTGCCCACCACAACACCTGGCTATTTTTTTATTGCAGTTTGGCCAGGGTTTGAACCTACCACCCTCGTTATATGGGGCTGGCGCCTTATTCACTGAGCCACAGGCGCTGCCCCATAAAATTATTTTTGTTGCTACTTCATAACTGTAATTTTGCTACTGTTATGAATCGTAATGTAAATATCTGATATGCAGGAGACCACCCAAAGGGGTTGCGAAGCACCGGATGACAACTGCTGATCTAAGGTATGATCTGAAATGATGTAGTCTCTGGTAAATGAGATTTGGAACCTAAACATTTAAGTATGAGAATTGCAAATGAAGGCATTTCTTTCTGCTGTCTCTGAAATTTGCTTCTCCCAGATTCTCCCACGGAAAGCAGGGGAGGTCCAGAGCTGACTGGAATCAATCCAGGGAGGAGGTACGTGGCAGTCAGTTCTGTTCAGAATGTATTTGCTAACAAGAGTGCAGGCCTAGAATTCCAGCCTGGTCACAGGCCAAGGAGGGAATAGACCCATCCTGTGTGGGGTGTGGGGTTGGAAAGGAGCGGAGCTCACCAAGGGTTCCAGTAGCTGTCAGGTTCAGAAACTATCAGATCAGAGCCCTTTCGCGGTGGTGGAGGGCTGGGGCGTGGGTTTTGCAAGTAAGCCCTGGGAACTACTTTAGGACTCTCCCCTTAAAGGGGCAACAGTCCTTAGCAGTAACTGCCGCCCCCCTTTTCATTCTCCTCAAAGAATGCAAGCCACAAGGAGTGAGTGACCAGCCCACCAGCGGTCAGAGCTATTTTGGGTGCCTCAGGAGGCATAAGATTTCGGCCTTGCAGGCCGGGAAGGGGAGGGAGATTTGGCCTGACTCAAGGTCCTAGAATATGGGCTGTCTTTCCCGCCCCTTCTGGCCCTAGCCTAAGTTTCCGTGTAAGGGACTAACAGCAGGACCTTCTTTAATTTTTTTTTGAGACAGTCTCACCGTGTCGCCCTGGGTAGAGCGCCTGGCGTCACAGCTCACAACAACCTCATACTCCTGGACTTAAGCGATTCTCTTGCCTCAGCCTCCCAAGTAGCTGGGACTACAGGCGCCTGCCACAATACCCAGCGATTTTTTGTTGTTGTTGTTGCAGTTGTCATTGTTGTTGAGCAGGCCTGGCCAGCCTTCGTGTATGTGGCCGGCGCTCTAACCATTGAGCATGGGCGCCGAACCAGGATCTTCAGTTTCGCAATTGAGATGATTCCTTATTGTTCTCATGGCTTAGAAATATTCCCTGATTTGCGTTTGCGAGAAATTAGGAGGATGGAATGCAATGGACCGATGGCCAGTTATGGTTGTATCTGTTTTCCGGCCTGACTACCCTAGTTAGTCTTAGAAGGCCAAAGGCCAGAGGTTGGACGGGGCGCCCCACCCACAAGTTCTGGACCCGAGGATTCAGATGACACCGACTACCCGGCGTACCTCAGGAGACCCACCTAGCTCACGGTGGGGGCGTTGTTTCTTTAATGGGGCGTGGCATTTAGTGCGGGGGCGGGGCAGGCCAATGAACAGAGAGGAACGGGGTGGGCGGGGCCTGCGCGCGGGTGCGGCGCGCTGCGGGGCGGCCGACGCAGGCAGAAGCAGGCTGTGTGCGACGGCTAGTCGGCGCCGCGCAGAGCTGACCGTAGGATTGGCTGTGGTACTCGCGTGTCAAGCGGTTGCTAGGCTCCGGCCGCGTGCCCCGCCTTCGCGTTCGGCGCCCTCTTACCGCCCGGTACGTGCTCGCGCGGAGGCTGCGGCGCTGCGCTCGCGATCCTTGGGCTCGGCGGTGGCAGAGTCGGCGGCTTCGCGCCGAGTCCCGGGGGAACGGCGGCGGTGGCGTCCTGGGGCCAGGAGTGGCTAACACCTGCCGCGGCCCGCCCGCTGGCGCTGAGTGAGTGCTCCGCCCGCCCCTCGCTGCTGTGTCTGGCCGCTTGGGCCCCCATCCCCGCAGCCGCCTGAGCCTTCCGCGGAACACCTGCTGCTGCTCGCTGTACGGTCTGGGGCGGGGACACGGCCGCGGACGTCCTTGCGGGTGAGGAGGCGGCGCTGCCCTGGCGTAGCCGCCCCTTTGCTCTTACCCCGACA
Source organism: Perodicticus potto (assembly GCA_963574655.1). Taxonomy (NCBI): domain Eukaryota; kingdom Metazoa; phylum Chordata; class Mammalia; order Primates; family Lorisidae; genus Perodicticus; species Perodicticus potto. Next base: position 11,037 of record CAUYRH010138767.1, on the reverse strand, counting down.
GGCTAAGGCTCTGAGCGTTCGGCTGCTAGGCTTGGGCCGCGCGCCACGGTGGTCGGCCAGGCCTTAGCCCTGCCCGCGCTCCCAGGAACGCGGGGCCTGCGCGTCGGTCGCGGGCGTGTGCGGCTTTTGGGCCGCCTCCCAGGCATCCGGGGGGGGGGTCGCAGCCCTGTTTGGCCGGGTCCCAACTATGAGGCGTCGAGACCTAGCCAGAGGCATGGAAGGGCACCTCCACGACTTGCTCAGACCCTTGAAGGTTCATCCCTCCGATATTAACTCCTTTGGAAATCTGGTTACCTTTTCACTTGGTATTTGGTAGACCAGGTTCACCTGCGCGTTTTATTCGGAAAATACCCCCATAGAAAATGCTGTCTTGGCTAAGAAATCCTTTTGCTGTGAACTCAGTTATTTTCTTACAAACTGAACTGATAATTTAAAATGCTTCCTTTAGTCTCTATAACTTGAGAAGCTCTTAGATTTGTAAATTGAGTTACTTCAGAATAAGTTTTAATGGTGACAATTAAGTTTTGCGTGGTTGGGACAGCACCTTTATTGCTTAAAGTTCTAACTTGAGAGTCCAGTCTGCTGTTTCCGTAAATAAGCCAGTAGCAGTGACTCCTGGCATAGAAGCCAGACTCTGTGAAGGGTGGGTGATATTCATAAGGACATAAGCCCAGATAAAGAGCTGGATGTGCTTCTAGTTGTTTTGGAAAGTCAAGAGTAGATGGGGTATTGGAATTTTTTTTTCTTTGAGACAAGAGTCTCACTATGTTGCCCTTGGTAGAGTGCTTAGTGGCACAGCTCACAGCAACCTCAAACTCTTGGGCTTAAGCGATTCTCTTGCCTCAGCCACCCAAGTAGCTGGGAATACAGGCGCCTGCCACAACGTCTGGCTACTTTTAGAGACAGGGTCTCCCTGTTCCTGAGGCTAGTCTCGAACTCGTGGGCTCTGTAGATCCAGTAGATCCACCCAACTCGGTCTCTCAGAGTGCTAGCATTACAGACGTGATCCCACCGCACCCATTGTATTGTAATTTTATCAGGTTATTCTATGCTCAAGTGTTCGGAGACTTGATAATTTTGTAATATTTCTGTTATAGAAAGGAATTTGACCTTAACACATTTTGGAGACATAAAATCCATAGTTGAATATGGAGAGGTTGAATCGAACTTTTTTTTTTTTGAGACAGAGACTGAAGCTGTCACCCTGGATAGGGTGCCGTGGCATCACAGCTTACAGCAACCTCCAATTCCTGGGCTCAAGTGAGTCTTCTACCTCTGCCTCCCAAGTAGCTGGGACTGCAGGTGCCGGCCACAACGCCTGGCCATTTTTGGTTGTAGCCATCATTGTTGTTTGGCGGGCCCTGGCTGTATTCGAACCCGCCAGCTCAGGTGTACATGACTGGCGCCTTAGCCTGTTGAGCCACAGGTGCCAAGCCTGAACTTTTTTTTTTTTTGCTGTTTTTGGCCAGGGCTGGGTTTGAACCCACCACCTCCCCCATGTGGGGCCGGTGCCCTACTCCTTTGAGCCACAGGCGCCGCCACTTTTTTTTTTTTGTCTTCAGTCCAAGAAAGTGCTGATGGCCTGCATGCCTAAAAGTGGCTGAACAGCATTTATTTTGAGAAATCAGATTTTATTTATTTATTTTAGAGACAGTCTTACTTTGTCGCCCTCAGTAGAGTGCTGTGGCGTCACAGCTCACAGCAACCTCCAACTCCTGGGCTTGGGCGATTCTCTTGCCTCAGCCTCCCAAGTAGCTGGGACTACAGGCACCCGCCACAACACCTGGCTATTTTTTTGTTGCAGTTTGGCGGGGCCAGGTTTGAACCCACCACCCTTGGTCCATGGGGCGGGCACCCTACTCACTGAGTCACAGGTGCTGCCCCTTTATTTATTTTTTTGTTTGAGACAAGAATCTCATTATGTTGCCCTTGGTAGAGTGCTGTGGTGTCACAGCTCACAGGAACCTCCAACTCTTGGGCTTAAGCGATTCTCTTGCTTCAGCCTCCCAAGTAGCTGGGACTACAGGCACCTGCCACAATGCCTGGTTATTTTTTTGGTTGTAGTTGTCATTGTTGTTTGGCAGGCTGGTGGGTTTGAGCCTGGCCAGCTAACCAACATTGACAACTGCAACAAAAAATAGCTGGGCTTTGTGGCAGATGCCTGTAGTCCCAGCTACTTGGGATGCTGAGGCAAGAGACTCACTTAAGCCCAAGAGTTTCAGGTTACTGTGAGCTGTGATGGCACTCTATCGAGGGCAACATATAGTGAGACTCCGTCTCGAGGGGGGAAAAAAAAAGGAAAATTATTTGGCAAAGTGCATTCATTCATTTAACAAATATTTGACTTTGACTTCATTACTTACTAAGTTCTATGGTAGATCCTGGGGACTCAGTCTCACTTTGTTGCCCTTGGTAGAGTGCCATGGCATCTCAAGGGTAAGTTCCTGCCCTTCAGGAACTCTGAACTCACTTTGGGTAGCATTGGGAATGGGGAACCCGTGATTAATAGTGTCTGTTGGCTGGGTGCGGTGGCTCAGGCCTATAATCCTAGCACTCTGGCAGTCCTCGGTTGAGTGGATTGCCTGAGCTCACAGGTTTGAGACCAGTCTGAGCCAGAGAGAAACCTTGTTTCTAAAAATAGCTGGGTGTTTTGGTGGGCACCTGTAGTCCCAGCTCCTTGGGAGGCTGAGGCAAGAGAAATGCATGCCAATAGTTTGAGGTTGCTGTGAGCTATGATGCCACGGTACTCTACCAAGGGTGTCAAAATGAGACTCAGTCTTCAAAAAAAAAAAAAAAGAAAATAGGGCGGCGCCTGTGGCTCATCGAGTACGGCGCCAGCCCCACATACCGAAGGTGGCGGGTTCAAGCCCGGCCTCGGCCGAACTGCAAAACAGAAAAATAGCCGGGCATTGTGGTGGGCGCCTGTAGTCCCAGCTACTTGGAAGGCTGAGGCAAGAGAATCGCCTAAGCCCTGGAGTTGGAGGTTGCTGTGAGCTGTGTGACGCCATGGCACTCCACCGAAGGCGATAAAAGTGAGACTCTGTCTCTTAAAAAAAAAAGAAAGAAAATAGTGTCTCTTCACTAAGTATTGCTTACATGGTAGCCTAGTATCTGTGCACTAAGTGTTGCTTATGTGGTAGGCCTGAGGAGTGAGGGAATTCCTGAGCTGTGGCTTTTCAGGGCCAATAGGAATTGGCTGGGGAACATTAAGGCCTGACATAGGGAACTACATGTACACAAGTGTCTAAAATAGTGCCTGGAAGTCTTCCAGCTTGGCAAGTGGGAGCCGTGGACCTTCCTGTGCTTAGGAGTTCCAAATTTGTACTCGGGGCACAGGACACTATGAAGGTTTTTATTCTGTGGAGTGTCATGAATCTGACCTGTATTTAGAAAGGTGGCCACTTAGGGAGTGGCTAGGAGAGGTTGGGGGTCAGGACTTCTGTCATTTAACAGAGGAAAGATGGAGAGCCATGTGAAAAGAGAGGCTGAAAAAGTAGCCCACAGGTGGCTCGGCGCCTGTGGCTCAACAGGCTGAGGCGCCAGCCACATACACCTGAGCTGGTGGGTTCGAATCCAGCCCAGGCCCACCAAACAAAAAATGATGGCTGCAACCAAAAAATGGCTGGGCGTTGTGGCGGGCGCTTGTAGTCCCAGCTACTTGGGAGGCAGAGGCAGGAGACTTGCTTGAGCCCAGGAATTGGAGGTTCCTGTGAGCTGTGATGCCATGGCGCTCTATCCAGGGTGACAGCTTGAGGCTCTGTCTGAAAAAAACAAAAAAGTAGCCCAAAGGTGATGTCAAGTCATGATAGAGGAGGAGCCTTCATCCAGGACTGCATGGTCTAGAAGACCCAAGAATATATGTATGTATGTGTAATGTGTGTGACAGCCTTACTCTGTTGCCCTGGGTTGAATGCCATGGTATCATAGCTCATAACAACCTCAAACGCTTGGCCTTAAGCAGTCCTCTTGCCTCCCAAGTAGCTGGGACCATAGGTACCCACCACAATGCCTGGCTACTTTTTCTTTCTTTTTTTCTTTCTTTTTTTTAAAGAGACAGTCTCACTTTGTTGCCCTTGGTAGAGTGCCATGGCATCTCAGTTCACAGCAACCTCCAGCTCTCGGGGTTAGGCGATTCTCTTGCCTCAGCGTTCCAAGTAGCTGAGACTACACACATCTGCCACAACACCTGGCTATTTTTTGTTACAGTTGGCTGGGGCCTGTTTTGAACCGCCACCCTCGGTATTGGTCTCTCAGAGTGCTAGGATTACAGGCGTGAGCCACTGTACTTTGTTTTTTTTTGAGACAGAGTCTTACTATGTCACCCTCGGTAAAGTGCTGTGGCGTCACAGCTTACAGCAACCTCCAACTCTTGGGTTTAAGTGATTCTCTTGCCTCAGCCTCCCAAGTAGCTGGAACTATAGGTGCCTGCCACAACACTCAGTTATTTTTAGACAAGGTCTTGAACCCGTGACCTCAGGCAATCTACCTGCCTTAGCCTCCCAGAAGGCTAGGATTACAGGCATCAGTCACTGTGTCCGGCCACACTGTTGTGTCTTAGGCCCCCCCCCTTTTTTTTTTTGAGACAGAGCCTCAAGCTGTCAACCTGGATAGAGTGCAATGGCATCACAGCTCACAGCAACCTCCAATTCCTGGGCTCAAGTGAGTCTCTTGCCTCCGCCTCCAAAGGAGCTGGGACTACAGGCGCCCACCACAACGCCCAGCCATTGTAGCCGTCGTTGTTTGGCGGGTCCAGACTGGATTCGAACCGGCCAGCTTAGGTGTACATGGCTGGCGCCTTCGCCTGTTGAGCCACAGGCGCTGAGCCTAGCTCCCCCTTTTTTTAGAGACATAGTTTCACTTTGTTGCCCTTGGTAGAGTGCTGTAGCATCACAGCTCATAGCAACCTCCAGCTCTTGGGCTTCGGTGATTCTCTTGCCTCAGCCTCTGGAGTAGCTGGGACTACAGGCGCCCTCCACAATGCCTGGCTATTTTTTGTTGTAATTTGGCTGGGGCTGGGTTCAAACTCTCTATCCTTGGTATATGGGGCCAGTGCCCTACCCACTGAGCCACAGGCGCCACCCCTGGGTATTTTCTTGTTCCAGTTGTCATTGTTTACCTGGCCCAGTCTGGGCTCGAACCCGCCAGCCTTGGTACATGTGGCTGGCACCATAACCACTGTGCTATGGGTGCTAAGCTTCAGAGAGCAATTTCTATAAATAGGGTATTAGAGTAGTTTACAAAATTACACCAGCCAGAGAGCTTAATTTAGCCTTAATGGGCAGAGTTTCCTATTTTCCTATTTCTTAGGCTTGATAGCTAAGCAGTTTCTTTTTTCTTTTCTTTCTTTCTTTTTTTTTTTTTGAGACAGAGCCTCAAGTTGTCACCCTGGATAGAGTGCTGTGGCATTACAGCTCACAGCAACCTCTAGTTCCTGGGATCAAGTGAGTCTCCTGCCTCCGCCTCCCAAGTAGCTGGGACTATAGGCGCCTGCCATAACGCCTGGGTTTTTTTTTTTTTTGGTTGTAGCTGTCGTCGTTTGGCGGGCCTGGGCTGGATTCGAACCTGCCAGCTCAGGTGTATGTGGCTGGCGCCTTAGCCCGTTGAGCCACAGGCGCTGAGCCACTAAGCAGTTTCTTAGTCTTACTTTGGGTCTTGGGTAGAAAAAAGGATGAGATGCAGTAGTATAAGAGTGTAAATTGAAGATGTCAAGTCGGTGAGGCTGTTTTGTGTTCCATGATGGAGTGAAGTAAATCTGAACAAAACTCTAGAAGTATGTTGACTTAATTTCTATTTATATGTGTATGATTTTTTGAGACAGAGTCTCACTTTGTTGCCCTTGGTAGAGTGCTATGGCATCACAGCTCATAGCAACCTCAAACTTTTCAGCTCACACGATCCCCTTGCCTCACCTTCCCAAGTAGCTGGGACTACAGGCACTTGCCACGACACCTGTCTATTTTGTAGAGATGGGGTCTTGCTCTGGCTTAGGCTGGTTTTGAGCTCATGAGCTCAGGCAATCTACTGATCTTGGCCTCCCAAGTGCTGGGATTACAGGTGAGCCACCCGCCTGACCCTTTCTATTTTTTTTTTGCAGTTTTTTGGCTGCTGCCGGGTTTGAACCTGCCACCTTTGGTATGTGGGGCTGGTGCCCTACTCCTTTGAGCCACAGGTGCCGCCCGGCCCTTTTTGTTTATATATATATATAATTTTTTTTTTGATAAGAGATAGAGTCTCACTTTATCGCCCTCAGTAGAGTGGATTCTCTTGCCTCCTGAGTAGCTGGGACTATAGGCACCTGCCACAACAACCAGCTATTTTTTTGTTGCAGTTTGGGTGTGTTCGGGGCCGACTTTGAACCCACCACCCTTGGAATATGGGGCCGACGCCCTATCCACTGAAACACAGGTGCCACCCCTCTATTTATTTATTTTTGCAGTTTTTGGCTGGGGCTGGGTTTGAATCCGCCACCTCCAGCATGTGGGGCCGGCGCCCTACTCATTTGAGCCACAGGCGCCTCCCATGATTGAATGTCTTTATCTTGCTCGTCATGAGGTACTTTTTTTTTTTTTTTTTGTAGAGACAGTCTCACTTTATTGCCCTCTGTAGAGTGCTGTTGCGTCACACAGCTCACAGCAACCTCCAACTCCTGGGCTTAGGCGATTCTCTTGCCTCAGCCTCCCGAGTAGCTGAGACCACAGGTGCACACCACAATGCCCAGCTATTTTTTTTGTTTTGCAGTTTGGCCGAGGCTGGGTTTGAACCCGGCGCCCTACTCGATGAGCCACAGGCTCCACCCATGAGATACTTTTTTTTTTTTGCAGTTTTTGGCCAGGACTGCATTTGAACCCTCCACCTCTGGCATATGGGGCCGGCGCCTTACTCCTTTGAGCCACAGGCACTGCCCTTTTCTTTTTGTTGTTTTTTTTTTTTTGTGAGACAGAGTCTCACTTTATTGCCCTCAGTAGAGTGCTGGGGCGTCACACAGATCACAACAACCTCCAACTCTTGGGCTTAGGCGATTCTTTTGCCTCAGCCTCCCGAGTAGCTAGGACTATAGGCACCTGCCACAATGCCCAGCTATGTTTTTGGGGGGGGGGGTGTTGGAATTGTCATTATTGTTTAGCAGGCCTGGACTGGGCTCAAACATGCCAGGCTCGGTGTATGTGGCTGGTGCCCTACTCACTGAGCTATGGGCACAGAGCCCTTTTTTTTTTTTTTTTGTAGAGACAGAGTCTCACTTTATCGCCCTCAGTAGAGTGCCATGGCGTCACACAGCTCACAGCAACCTCCAACTCCTGGGCTTAGGCGTTTCTCTTGCCTCAACCTCCCAAATAGCTGGGACTATAGGGGCCCGCCACAATGCCCAGCTATTTTTTTGTTTTGCAGTTTGCCGAGGCCGGGTTTGAACCCATCACCTTCGGTATATGGGGTCTGCGCCCTACTCTTTGAGCCACAGGCACCGCCTCCTTTTTTTTTTTTTTTTTTTTTTTTTGAGACAGAGTCTCGTTATGTCACTCTCAGTAGAATGCTATGGTATTATTGCTCATGGCAACCTCACGTTCTTGGGCTGAAGCATTTCTCTTGCCTCAGCCTCCCCAGTAGCTGGTACTACAGGTGCTTGCTACAATACCCAGCTTTTTTTTTTTTTTTTTAAGGGACAGGGTGTCTCTCTGGCTCAGGCTGGTCTCAAACCTGTAAGCTCAGGCAATCCACCCACCTCAGCCTCCCAGAGAGCTAGGATTATAGGCGTGAGCCACTGCAGCTAGCCTCAGTTACACCTTCTTAAAGTAATTATTTTTATTTTATTTTATTTACTTGTATTTGTTTATTTATTTATATATTTATTTGTTTTTGAGATAGAGTCTCACTTTGTCCCCCCTGGTAGAGTGCCATGGATTCATAGCTCACAGGATCCTCAGACTCTTGGGCTTAAGCGATTCTCTTGCCTCAGCCTCCCTGTAGCTGGGAATACTGTCACCTGCCAGAATGTCTGGCTGTTTTTTATTTTTATTTTTTATTTTTTTTTTTAGGTCTATCCTGCCTGATACATATATACACACACACATATGTGTGTGTGTTTAATTTAATTTAAAATTTTATTAAATCAAACACATAGATCATGTATATATTAATGCATTTATGGGGTGCAATGTGCTGATTTCATATAGAATTAGGAATGCTTACATCACACTGGTTAATATATAACTCATCTCATGGGCGGTGCCTATGGCTCAGTGGGTAGGGCACCTGCCCCATATACTGAGGGTGGCGGGTTGAAACCCGGCCCTGGCCAAACTGCAAAAAAGATAGCCAGGTGTTGTGGGGGGTGGGGGGGGCACCTGTAGTCCCAGCTACTTGGGAGGCTGAGGCAAGAGAATCGCCTAAGCCCAGGAGTGGAAGTTGCTGTGAGCTGTGTGACAACACGGCACTGTACCGAGGATGATAGAGTGAGACTCTTGTCTCTACTAAAAAAAGAAAAAATATATATATATATACACACACACACTTCATCTTGTTTATTTAGTTATTTTGTTAAGACAGTTATACTCTATATTAGATCCGACATGTACCCTTACATTATGCAGCATTGGTGTCATCCCACCATTCACTCTCCCTCAATCTGACCTCCCCGCTCCGTTCTTTTTTTTTGAGACAGAGCCTCAAGCTGTCACCCTGGATAGAGTGCTGTGGCTTCACAGCTCACAGCAACCTCCAATTCCTGGGCTCAAGCGAGTCTCCTGCCTCCGCCTCCCAAGTAGCTGGGACTACAGGCGCCCGCCACAATGCCCGGCCATTTTTTTGGTTGCAGCCGTCGTTGTTTGGCGGGCCCGGGCTGGATTTGAACCCGCCAGCTTAGGTGTACGTGGCTGGCGCCTTAGCCCGCTGAGCCACAGGCGCCGAGCCCCCCCCCTTCTTATCCCCCTCTCCTCCCTCCTCCATCTTAGGCCATAGTTGTGCTGGCTATTTTTTAGAGTCGTGGTCTTGCTCTAGTTCAAGCTGATCTCAATCTCATGACCTCAGGTGATCCTTCTGCCTCGGCCTACCAGTGTGCTGGTATTATAGGCATGAGTCACCACTCCTGGTGGAACTAATTATTTTTAAAAATACCTCTGTCTAAAGTATAGACTTTTTGTTCTGGATTGATTGTACTGAAATTTTTTTTTAAGACAGAGCCTCAGGCTGTTGCCCTGGGTAGAGTGCTGTGGCATCACAGCTCACAGTAACCTCTAACTCCTGGGCTCAAGCAGTTCTCCTGCTTCGGCCACCCAAGTAGCTGGGACTACAGGTGCGTGCCACAACGCCTGGCTATTTTTTGGTTGCAGCTATCATTGTTGTTTTTGTGGGCCCGGACTGGATTCCAGCCTGCCAGCTTAGGTGTATGTGGCTGGCACCTTAGCCGTTTGAGCCACAGGCGCCGAGCCTGATTGTACTGAAATTGATTGTCATAATTTTTGGTTCTGGAATGATTGTACTGAAAACATTTTCTTTTCTTTTTATTTTTTTTTATTATTTTATTATTTTATATTTTATTATTTTATTATTTTTTTATTTTTTGAGACAGAGCCTCAAGCTGTCACCCTGGATAGAGTGCTATGACATCACAGCTCACAGCAACCTCCAATTCCTGGGTTCAAGCGAGTCTCCTGCCTCTGCCTCCCAAGTAGCTGGGACTATAGGTGCCTGCCACAACGCCCGGCCATTTTTTGGTTGCAGCTGTCATTGTTGTTTGGACGCCCGGGCTGGATTCGAACCCACCAGCTCAGGTGTACGTGGCTGGCGCCTTAGCCACTTGAGCCACAGGCGCTGAGCCAACATATTATTTTCTTACCTTCTTTGTCAAATATGACCTTTGACGAAGAAGGGTGAGTAATTGGTAGTGTGGACAGGAGACTGAGTGGCATTCCCCACTTCCTTTGGAGTTGCTCAGTGTGGTGGAATTCTATTTAAGTTGTGGGCATTAACTAGTATTGTACCCTTCTTTTCCTGTAAGGCCTCTCCTCTCTAAGAAAATGCTTTTAGGGCGGCGCCTGTGGCTCAGTGGGTAGGACGCTGGCCCCATATACTGAGGGTGGCAGGTTTGAACCTGGCCCCGGCCAAGCTACAACGAAAAATAGCCATGTGTTGTGGCGGGCGTCTGTAGTCACAGCTACTCAGAAGGCTGAGACAACAGAATCCTCTAAGCCCAGGAGTTGGAGGTTGCTGTGAGCTATGACGCCACAGCACTCTACCGAGGATGATAAAGTGGACTTTAAAAAAAAAAAGAAAGAAAGAAGAAAGTAAAGAAAATGCTTTAAAGAAAAAAAAAAACAACAAAAAACACAACCAACCGAAATGCTTTTAGAATAACCTATGGCACTAGAAAGTGAAGTGAGGTGAGGTATTTGAAAAGGGAGATTTCTGCAAAAGAAAGATGGGGGGGTGGCTCAGCAAGTAGGGCGCCGGCCCCATATACCCAGGCCGGCGGGTTCAAACCTGGCCCCGGCCGAACTGCATCAAAAATTAGCCGGGTACTGTGGCGGGCACCTGTAGTCCCAGCTACCTGGGAGGCTAAGGCAAGAGAATTGCCTAAGCCCAAGAGCTGGAGGTTGCTGTGAGCTGTGACTCTACAGCACTCTACCAAGGGCGATAGAGTGAGACTCTGTCTCTACAAAAAAAAAAAAGAAAGATGGGGAGTGGCCTGCAGTGAGCTATGATCGCACCACTGCACTCACAGCGATACCCCGCCTCTAAAAAAATAAATAAGTAAATAATCTTTTATTCTGCTTTTCCTCTCCTGGCAGAACATTGTTCTGTAGATACAATGGTTAACCTGTCCCCAATTCTTAGACAGTTTAATACTTTGGTCATAATAGATAATGTTGCAATTAACATCTCTGTGCATAAGGTTTTTTAGTCTTTTTTTTTTTGAGACAGAGCCTCAAGCTGTCACCCTGGATAGAGTGCTGTGGCATCATAGCTCACAGCAACCTCCAATTCCTGGGCTCAAGTGAGTCTCTTGCCTCTGCCTCCCAAGTAGCTGGGACTACAGGCACCCGC
>CAUYRH010138765.1:0-16607 GCA_963574655.1 Perodicticus potto | reverse complement strand
AGTCCCAGCTACTTGGGAGGCAGAGGCAGGAGACTCGCTTGAGCCCAGGAATTGGAGGTTGCTGTGAGCTGTGATGCCACAGCACTCTATCCAGGGTGACAGCTTGAGGCTCTGTCTCAAAAAAAAAAATAAATAAATAAAATAAATAAAAATAAATAAATGAAAAGGCCCACAACCAAAACAGCCCCCTCCTTTCTTCTGGGAGTAGGGGAAGCGATTTGGTCCAAGGCTCCCGGGGGTGGGATAAAGTGTATTCTCTGCTTCACAGGAGGAATCCTTGCTTACCTGAAGAGGATCCCTCAAGCACCAGTACTGTGGTTTCTACAGACTGGGACATGCTCAGGCCAGGGTGGGATTGAATTCGAGCCTTATCAGGACTCACGAGCAGCAGATCAGGATCTCAGGCAAGGCTGTGGCTACCTCCCCCTCATTTAGCATCCTGACTATTTAGTCCCGCCCTAGAAAGCTTCTTTCAGTCTATCTATAGTGGAAAAAAGAGCCAAGAATGGTGGTGGCAGCTGCTCTGAGGGGGGAAGTTCCCACAGTGGCCTTTGTTCCAGCTGGACAATATTACAGATTTCCCTTTAGCAGGTGACCTCTCACCTTTGACCTATAGGGTCCTTGCACCTCAGTGTAGGTAAATTGGCTCTTCAGCCTGGTTTCCCTGCCCCTACGCTGCCCTACTAAAGCACTGCCAGGGGTACATGTTACCCTTGTAGAAAGGTGAGAGAGTGGTGACACCCCATCCAAAGCAACTGGGGACCATCACTGACCAGCCTGAGATCACAAGGCCAAGGAACCTCCTATGTCACAGTCTGGTGCCAAATGTAGGCCCTTCTCTGCTCCTGGGAATGTTCTTGCCCTGTCCCCACCCCACTTCTAGGCCAAAACAAAATATCAACTACTTCTGAACTTGGTCCCTGGGCAATTTAGATGGGTTGTGAAAGAAAGCCCTCTGCTGGGCCTACTGCCCTCTGCAATGGCCTCATAAATTATTTTTTTTGTTCAAAACTTTATTTTCTTTGTACTTGTGGAAAGTTTTGTTTTCCTCTTAAAATGCTTAAAATATAAATATAAAGATCTATTGAAAAATATAGCTGTGGCCAGGTACGGTGGCTCATGCCTATTTTCCAGCACTCTGGGAGGTTAAGGTGAATGGATTACCTGAGCTCAGGAGTTTGAGACCATCCTGAGCAAGAGTGAGACCCCCATCTCTATTAAAAATAGAAAAATGAGCCAGGTATGTGGCAGGTACCTGTAGTCCCAGCTACTCGGGAGGCTAAGGCAAGAGGCTGTCTTGAGCCCAAGAGTTTGAGGTTGCTGTTAGCATTCTACCGAGGGTAACAGAGTGAGACTCAGCCTCAAAAAAAAAAAAAAAGAAAGAAAAATATAGCTAGATTTATTTTTCACCAGTCAGCAGTTTGGAATGATCTGTCTTTACATTAACCTATAAGACAGGCACACTCAGAACATTTCACGATGTCACTTTTTCCTTCTGCAGCTTGGTGCATCCTTTGCACGTGATGCTATTCGTTTGTTGCTCCTCCCCGCTCTGCGGATTATCTGCAGCTTCACTTTGCAATTTTAGAGGTGAGTCAGCAGAGGGAGAATCTCACTTCTCTAAACTGGGGCTGGGGCTGGAGCTGGAAGGGGACAAGGAGGCCCCAAAGTCCAGGTGGTTGACGTCTCCTAATTAAGGTAACTCCAGAGAACCACAAAAAGTCAGCATACCCTCTGGAAAGCTGTCCTACTACCCATGACACCCTTCCACTGAGGATTCCCTGGGTGCACAGGCTCAAGGATGGTGACAGCAGGAATAATAGACACCTCCCTTCACCTCCCTGTGTCCATCCCAGCGCCACCGCGGTGTGCACCAGCTGATAAGCAGCTTAGTTGCTGGTAGTTAAACCACTGCCAGCGCGTGCATATGCATACAAGCTCAAGTACTTGAGAGAGAATATAAAAAAATTCTCCCTTCACCCTATTTGATTTTCCAAATTATACTCTTACTATATGGGTTAAACTGTGTATATGATAGTTTTCTATATAGCTTCTATAGCCACAAATCAGTGGCTTCAAACAATAGAAATTATTACCTTAACAGTGCTGTATGTAAGAAGTCGGACACAGATCTTACTAGGCTAAAATCAAGATGTTGGCAAGGCTGTGCTCCTTTCCGGAAGCCCTGGAAGACAGTGTGCTTCCTCTCCTTTTCCAGCTTCTAGAAGCTGTCCTATTCCTTGGCTCTTGGACTTCTTTCATCTTCAAAGCCATCAATAGCCAACTGAGTCTTTCTCACATTTGATCACTATGAAACTACTCTCCTGGCTCGGCGCCTGTGGCTCAACGGGCTAAGGCACCAGCCACATACACCTGAGCCGGCGGGTTCGAATCCACCCTGGACCCGCCAAACAACAATGACGGCTGCAACCAAAAAATGGCCGGGCGTTGTGGTGGGCGCCTGTAGTCCCAGCAACTTGGGAGGCAGAGGCAGGAGACTCGCTTGAGCCCAGGAATTGGAGGTTGCTGTAAGCTGTGATGCCATGGCAGTCTATCCAGGGTGACAGCTTGAGACTCTGTCTCAAAAAAAAAAAAAGAAACTACTCTCCTGCATTTCATAAGAACTTCTGACTCCTCCTTTTCCTAGAACATTTGTGTTTACCTTGACCCACCTAAATACACAGGCTCCAGGCTTTAGGATATGCACATCTTTGGGGTCCATGATTCTGTCCACCATGTTGTCGAAGGTCTTTAGACATTTGAAAATAAAGAGATCATGTCCTTATTGCAAAATTGTGGGGAAAGAAGGGAAGGAGTCCACCCCCTTGTCTCAAGATACTGATGATACTACCGAGGAAAGCACGGTCTGCTCCCAGTTAGACCCTCAGCGTTCTCCTCCAGGGCCCGACATCTATGCCATCAATAGAGGGAAAACATTCTGCTTAGCTCATCCTTTTCTGTTTTTTTGTTGTTGTTTGTTTGTTTGTTTTGTTTTGTTGTTTTTTGAGACAGAGCCTCAAGCTTTCACCCTGGGTAGAGTGCTGTGGCGTCACAGCTCATAGCAACCTCAAACTCAGGGGCTTAAACGATTCTCTTGCCTCAGCCACAGCTACATGGGACTACAGGCGCCCGCCACAATTCCTGGCTATTTTTTGGTTGTAGTTGTCATTGTTTGGCAGGCCTGGGTCGGATTTGAACCACCAGCTCTGGTGTATGTGGCTAGTGCCTTAGCCGCTTGAGCTACAGGCGTCACCCAGCTCATCCTTTTCTGTAAGTTGCTTCTTGTCAACTTCCTTGTCTTGATCAAAGTCGGAGTCAGAGTGGTGGCAGGCTAGGACCACCCTTGGAGCCGCAGCCTCCCTTGGCACCCTCCTCGCTGCCATCATGCTCCCGTCCTGCTTAGGGTTACTTTGGGCAACACAGTGGGGAATGTTTCTGGCTCAGAATAGGACATACCAAACCTGGCCAAAGCTCCTGAAGAAATTAAAAAGGACTTGGATGCCAAGCAGAAACCCCCTAGTTCATAAGGCCAACTCCAGCTTTCCCTCCAGATACACTGATTCTCCTACTCTTGAGTGCTGCCTTTACCAGGTGAACCGAAAGCTTTTGTTTTCATCTCCAGCCTCAGCGAGTTTCTTTGCTAGACCCCATGTTGCCTTAGAGTAAAACTGAGGCCCCTTACATTTCCAACATCACCTCTTCCCATGTCCTCGTTCCTGCTGCATGGGAGATTCTAAGACTGGAATTATGGTGCTAGATTAGTCCACATGACTTTTAATAAGCAAAAAATAAAGAGCCACAATATGCTGCTACTAAACTGTCACCAGTTCCTTTACACCAGCCTCTCAGGACCACTATATATATATATATATTTTTTTTTTTTTTTGGTAGGGACAGAGTCTCACTTTATTGCCCTCGGTAGAGTACTGTGGAATCACAGCTCACAGCAACCTCCAGCTCCTGGGCTTAGGCGATTCTCTTGCCTCAGCCTCCCGAGTAGCTGGGACTACAGGCGCCTACCACAACGCCCGGCTAGTTTTGTTTTGCAGTTCGGCCGAGGCCGGGTTTGAACCCACCACCCTCGGTATGTGGGGCCGGCGCCCTACTCAATGAGCCACAGGAGTTGTCCTGTATTTTTTATTTTTTAGGACCATTTTTGAACCCTTCAAATATTTTGGCTCCTCACTGCTGCAGGATCCCAGGTCGGGGAGATGTGAGGCTTCAGGGGAAGCTAGTGCTTTGCAGAGCGATCGCTAAGATCCAACATGGCTCCCATTGCGAGGGACAATTCAAAAAGAGGATCCTCTAACAGGAGGTAGGACCATCCTCAACTTTTAAAGGCCAGCCTCATTTCTAACTGTGTCATCAGGCTGATCCTGGACCTGCAGCAGATGGGAGCCTGGCTGTACTAGAAGCCATGTGAGAAAAGTGAAACAAATGAGGGAGAAACACTTCAAGAATACCAAGAGCTAGACATAAAATAGATGAAAATGGCTACATGACAGTGGTTGAGAGGGTTAAACTGCCCCTGCATAACTAATAACCATGGGATCCTAGGCACATTTGCTAACCTCTCTGAGCCTCAGTTTCTCATCTGAAATAACAATGGAATTGATCACATAGGAGTTGAGTATCTGGCACACTGGAAGCATTCCCTGTTAGCTGGAATTATTGTTAGTCAGATGCTAAGCTAAGCATTTTTTCAAGCACTTCTAAATTAATCATCAAAATAGCCCCATGAGGTATGCACTGTTATAACCTGCATTATTTAAATGTCGATGAGCTTATGGTCACTTGAGTGGCAGAGCCAGGACCAGAACCTTCCTGACTCAAAGGCTACATTTTTAAACTTTGTAGGGAACAAGAGTCTGGGGAAAAGACTGACTGTCGCTGCACCGTTGATGTGCCCTGTCATCTTCACCTTCCAGCACTCTGCCTCATGCATAGCTGTTGCTCGTGTGATGGATCAGAAAACCTGAGTGGAATGAGCACAAAGGCAGACGCGCATTACCTGGAAATAGCCCTAGGCCCTCCTGAAGCTCCTGCAATTTCACACAACGGTTGAATGTTGGGTTTGGAGGCTCTGGAAGCTCACAGCTCTGAGCATTTCCCTCAGTGAGTGCCGCCTCCTGAGGGGCCTCCAGACCACCCCACCTCCCCATTCTACACTGACACAGAGCAGAGGTGGCTGGAGCCCTGGAGCAGTAATAGCCAGTCCAACACAGCAACATCCCAGGAATAACAACTGCCTGGAGGAGCACCATGAAATCCTCATAACCAAATCAATTTGAAGTCACTATAATTTTAAAGAAAGATAATGCCTCTCTGAGGCGTAGCTACAAATCTAAACAGTAAGAGGGCGTGGCAGTTCTACAAAGCAAGAATTGCTTATTAAAAACGTCATGAAATTGGGCAGTGCCTGTGGCTCAAAGGAATAAGGTGCAGGCCCCATATGCTGGAGGTGGTGGGTTCAAACCCGGCCCCGGCCAAAAACTGCAAAAAATAAAGTCATGAAATCTCTCAGACAAAAAGAGTATCCACTTTATGATTCCATTTAGAAAAAGTTGTAAGGCCAGGCTCCGTGGCTCATGCCTGTAATCCTAGCACTCTGGGAGGCCGAGGCAGGTGGATTGCCTGAGCTCATGAGTTCGAGACCAGCCTAAGCCAGAGTGAGACCCCCCCCATCTCTAAAAATAGCCCAATGTTGGGGCAGGTACCTGTAGTCCCAACTATTTGGGAGGCTGAAAGAAGAGGATCACTCGAGCCCAAGAATTTGAGGTTGCTGTGAGCTGTGATGCCACAACACTCTACAGAGGGTAACACAGTGAGACTCTGTCTCAAAAAAAAAAGAAAAAAGAAGAGAAAAGTCAAAATAGGCAAAACTGCCCTGTGCTATGTAGGGATGCCTTCTTAGATAGAAAAAATAGATAGGAAAAAACAGAACTGATTACCACCAAAGTCAGGAGAGGGTTACCTTTGAGGTGGATAAGGGAGTTGGCATTCCATTGGGCGGGGCGCACCTGGGATACAGACAATGTTCTATTTCTTGACCTGCATGGAAATGACACAGGATTCCTTTTATTATAACTCATTTAGTTTTATAGTATTCCCTTTATCTAATTCATCTATACACTTTTCTGTGTTATATTTCATAATAACAAAGATTGGTTTGTGTGGCGGAGGTTGTTTTGTTTTGTTTCATTAATGAAATTTTGCAGAACCCCACCTGAAAAGGCTGAATTTCCAACGAGGCCCTAAATGATGCCGATACTGCCACACTTTGAGTAGCTGTGATTGAAGTTTTGCCCCAGTTCTGCCCCAGGAGACATTCCATCTGATACAGGGTATAGGACATGGAGCTCTGCCTGTTTGATAATGTAGGTCTATCAGCTTCTAGTCTGAACAGATTATTGAATCTAGTTCAGGATTCTTATATGAAACAATCCTCTCTGCCTCCCAAACACACACACACACACACACACACACACACACACGCACACACACACATTTCCTCTCAACATGATCGATGATCTGTGTCAAACTCCATTTTCACCCAGCCAGGAGTTACATTTAGCAGTTTCTGAAGCCATACTCAGTCATCAGAGCAGAGGCAAAAGAACAGAAAGGCTCTAGCTAGCTTAGGGAACCCTGAAAAGAGGCTGCTTGCTAATGCAGATGAGGGAGGGCACAACCATTCTGGCCCGTTGTTCTGGTTGCTATCAGCCTTTAAACCATTAAATGTGGATCCCTGCCAATGAATCAGGAGAAAACAGCCTAATTTCTTTTCTGTCTAAATTCTGCATTATATTACCTTGCATGCTATGCAAAATGCAAAATAGCAGCTAAAATTAGAAGCTAAGGTGCTAGTGAGGCTGATTTGTGTGTGAAGAAGGCAGAGAAATGTCATGGGGAAGGATTCAGAGGAGAGCTGCCTGGGGCCCCTTCCTGAGGTGTCACAGCCTGAAAAAAAACTGAGGAGGGAACGGTGGTGGGAGACTGAACAGACTGTCCAATTATTACACCTGCAGAGAACCCTTGTGGGCTCTCTGGAGACCCTAAAAGCACCCTGACCTATTTTTTGAAATGCTATTTCCTTACTCATAAAAATGCATTCTTTAGTGAATTGTAGTCAAGTTTCCTGCAATTATCCAATATAAAGTTTTGTTTTCTACACTGAGAGCTATCATACTTATCTCTATGCAAAACAGTAATAGACTGAATAGTACTAGAGTGATGATGGGTATGATGAATTTGTTGAAGTGGTAGGCAAGGTGCAGTTTTAAACAAATCCATCGGAAATCTTTGACCAAAGCCTTGAGTTTATTTAAGAACAGGGAGCTAATGTATGAGCTGATTGGCTTCATCCCTCAGCTAGGATACACAGAATTTTTGGATCTGAGTAAAAGTGTCTTATAGTGCAAGTAAATTTAATAATGCTTTGAGCTTATTGAGCACTTTTCTTCAAAGAACCTGTACTTTCTGGACGGAGTGACCAGCCCAACTTGGAATTTTGCTTTGCCATAGTGAAAATTGTGGAAGTATTACAAGAAGCCAAAACCCCGAAATACTAGAGAGAGAAAAAGCACTGGTTCCCCAGGGATCTCCCTGGGCAGACCAACTCTTAGGCAGGTGGAGCATAACTAGGGCCATGGTTTCAACAGCTGCCTTCTGTCATAAGGCTATTGAGAAAATGAGATCGGCTGTACGGCCAAGTCATAATAATTATGCAGGGGTGGAAGAGTCAGACCATTGACTAGTTGGCGTCCCAGTTTTCTTTCTCAGCTGCTCACCAGCCTCAGATGCAGGAAGAGGAAGATGGGATTCCCAGGGCACCTCTCCATTTGCACTTCTCTTTTTTTTTTTTTTTGAGACAGAGCCTCAAGCTGTCACCCCGGATAGAGTGCCATGGCATCTCAGCTCACAGCAACCTCCAACTCCTGGGCTCAAGCGAGTCTCCTGCCTCTGCCTCCCAAGTAGCTGGAACTACAGGCACCCACCACAACGCCCGGCTATTTTTTGGTTGCAGCCGTCATTGTTGTTTGGTGGGCCTGGGCTGGATTCGAACCCGCCAGCTCAGGTGTATGTGGCTGGCGCCTTAGCAGCTTGAGTTGCAGGCGCCGAGCCTGCACATCTCTCTTAAGAAGAAAAAAGTGCAGTCACTGCAGCTGAGGAAAAAACGCGAACCCACACATCAGTGTGGGCTGTGTGCGGCCTGGGTTGGCCCGTGAGACTGAGAGGTGGGGAGATGAATGATTCCCACACCCAGCACAGGGAGGCTGAGCAGCACAGCCCCAGCTCTGAAGAAGCAGCCCTGCTTGGCCCCCAGACAGAGGCTGAGGCAGAAGAAAGCAGAAGTTCTTAGAAAGAAAGCAACCCTTCCCGCCCTCTGCAGCTCACTGAAGCTGCTTTCCCTAGCGTATTTCCCCCACCTACAGCTCACCAGGGACTGTACAGACAGGAAGAAACTACCAGAGGGGCACCCTGGCAGGCCCAGAGAAACTAGAGTCCAGGCTGCAGCCCTGCCTTGCCAACCCCCTCCTGCCTGGGCTTCCTGAGGGGCTCCCCGCAGGTGCAGCAGGCACCCAGGCCTCTGACTGTCCCTCCACTCTGCTCATCCCCTTTCCACTGCTCAGCAGCCAGAAGACAAGCAGGGAATAGCAGGGAACTTGAACCAGAGCAAATAAACTTGCTGATAGTTAAACAAATGTCCAAGGGAGCCAAGTGTGGTGGCGCACGCCTGCAGTCCTAGCTACTCGGGTGGCTGAGGCAGGAGGATTAGGCTGTAGTGCGCCATGATCGTGACTGTGAATATCCACTGCACTCCGGCCTGGGCAACATAGAGAGACCCTGTTTTTAAAAAAATAAAATTGTCCAAATGAGTTTTCTGTGTTTCTATGCTCTCTCTGACTCCCTTTCCAAAGCAAGGGAAAAAAAATGTCTGAGTGAAACCTTCAAGCGCTGGCTAAGAATATAGTGCTGTTATTATTAGAGCAGCCGGGAGGGAGTCATGCCATCTCCGGGCAGGGCTCTGGGGGGCCGTGTGGGAGGCGACTGTCAGCAGCTGCTGGGAGGAAAGCTTGTTTATTGTGAGCAGCCTGGTGCAGAGATTAAGACAAGCTCAGGTCTCCAGCTCACACCCACCGAGCTGTAAACAGCAGCTGCTCCAGACACCACATCCAACTGTGAGGGTCCCCAGGGTCTCCACTCAGGATGACTCAACCAGCAAGGAAACCGAGGAGGCCACCAGGACAGCTGGGAAAATTTCCATGGGGCCACCCCAAGCAAACACTCCCAATCAAAGAGTGCCTTCCCCAGCAGACGCACCCCAAGAACCCAGAGCCAGGTGACTCCCACACAACAGCAATAGCTCCATGTCCTGAGACTTGATTTTCAATCATTTGAAAAGTGACTGAAAGGTTGCTTTCTTTTTTCTTTTTTTTTGAGACAGAGTCTCACTTTGTCGCCCTTGGTAGAGTGCTGTGGCATCACAGCTCACAGCAACCTCAAACTCTTGGGCTTAAACGATTCTTTTGCCTCAGCCTCCCAAGTAGCTGGTGGGACTACAGGCACCCACCACAACACCCGGCTATTTTTCGGTTGTAGTAGTCATTGTTGTTTGGCAGGCCCGGGCTGGGTTCGAACCGGCCAGCCCTGGTGTATGTGGCTGGTGCCCTCGCTGCTGAGCTACAGGCACCGAGCCTGAAAAGTTGCTTTTCGTTCAAACACTGCGCAGCTTCTCTGACAGACACTGTATGTGGGACTAGGGATAAAGCAGTGAACGGGTCCCTGTCGCTGCTCTCACGGCACCTAGGGTCTGGTAGCTGACATTAAACTGGTCATCATGTGATGAGTGTTATGATAGGGCAAGTTCAGACAGCCATGAGCACAACAGCAAGGGAAATCTAAACTGACCACAGGTGGAGAAACTATCCCTGAGAGATACAGTGAAGAGTAAGTGATTAGGGTCTCCAGAGATGTCAGCCTAAGGCCATCACTGCTTTTTCTCCTTCTTCTAATTAAACTTTTAGCTAACATCTATCCATCTGGCTGATGTTCTATTTCATTACCAGTCTGTTGAACAGAAAGCTCTGGGAAAAGATAATTATAATCATAGGGCATCCATTGAAGTATCCAAAACCCTCTAGGAAGCATGACAGACCTCCTTTATTCACTGAGTTATCATAGTCATCATGCTAGTGTCATCACCATCATTCTTACTCCTCTGATAATGGTAACACCGGGAGTCTTTCCTCGGGGAGGTTCAGCCCTTCATGGCGACATACGAATAGCCTCATATCAACCGAGAGGAGAGGGTGGGATAGGGACCCTCAACCTCTAGGCAGAAACAGTGAGGAGATGAGAAGTCTCAGTGACTTCTATCAGCAGAGCAACCAGCGTAAACCTTTTAAAATGTAAGTCAGATGATGTTCTCCTCTGTTCAAACCCTTCCATGTGCAACCTTATCCATCAGCACATTGCACCCCATAAACACATTCATGTACACAGCTATGATTGAATACGGAATTTAAAAAGGGTGGCTCCTGTGGCTCAGTGAGTAGGGTACTGGCCCCATGTACCAAGGGTGGCAGCCCTGGCCAAACTGCAACAACCAAAAAAAATAATAATAGTAATTGGGTGTTGTGGCGTGCGCCTGTAGTTCCAGATACTTGGGAGGCTGAGGCAAGAAAATCGCCTAAGCCCAGGAGCTGGAGGTTGCTGTGAGCTGTGTGACACCACGGCACTCTACCGAGGGCGATAAAGTGAGACTCTGTCTCTACCAAAAAAAAAAAAAAGAATTAAAACAAGAGAAAGAAATGAAACCTTTCAATGTCCCCCCAGCTTATTCACACTAAAAGCCAAAGTCCTGACAATACCCCATCAGACTCCACGAGATCCAGCTTCTCATCGCCTGTCTGAATTCCTCCTGCTGATCTCTCCTGGCTCGCTCCGAGTCAGCCGCATGCGTCTCCTGGACGGTTCTCCTTGACCACGCTGAGAACATCCCTCCTCGGGGCCTTTGCACTCACTCCCTCTGCCTGCCACTTTCTTCCTCCACATATCCATGTCCTTGCTGACTCACTTGCTTAGGTCTCTGCTCAACATCACACCTTTAGTGACGCCTTCCCTGGCCACCTTACTTACGTTGGTAAAACTCCCTCCACAGTCCTTACCCTCTTTGATGCTTTCTTGTTATTCATAGATAATGTCACTTCCTGACACACTATGTACTTTATTTACTGTCTGTCTCTTCTACTGGAATGTGTGCTGCTTGAGGACAGAGGGTTTTCCTTTCTGTTCCCCTCACACAAACTGGTTTAATCTCCCATGTCTAGAATAGTGTCGGGCACATAGGAGAACCTCAGTAACTATTTATTGAATGAATACATGATAAACTAATTGAGAAAGAAAGAACTCTAATAAGTAGCATTGGGATTTGGGGCATTTCAGATAGAAAATAATAAAATTCAATTCCTATCTCACACCATACACCCAAGCAAATTCTAGGTGAATTAAATACTTCCATATAAAAAGTGAAACCTTAAAAGTTTTAAATCATAATATAGACTACCTTTCTGACTTCAAGATAGGGAAAATTTTCTTAGGTAAGTGATAATACTAGAAACAAACTTTAAAAAAATAAGCAACAAAGTTGTGACATGGGTACCTCAGAAAGGATTATAATCATTATACATAAAGAATTCCTAAACAAAATAAGAGGTAAATCCCACTAGAGAGAAGAATTCCACAAAGGAAGAAGCTTGAAAGGCTGGTAAATTTAGGAAAAGTTGCCCAACCTCACCAGTAAACAGGAAGACATAAATAAAATTAACAAGCCACTCACCTTTGTTAGACCGGCAGTGTTTGAAATCTGATCAAACTAAACATAGATAAAATGTTAGGGGAATGAGACCTCTTATTTACCATCTGGGGTAGGGCTTAGGGGAAGTAAGTAAAAGTCTCTGAATTTGTATAGCAACTGTGGGAGTGAAACTGCAAAGAACAGGCCATTCATCTTAATAATTTCACATGTACGCATGTGCTATGGCACATGCCAAGTTTTAACAGTAGTAATTTCTGCTGTTAGGAGTTATTTTTTTTTGAGACAGAGCCTCAAGCTGTCACCCTGGATAGAGTGCCATGGCATAACAGCTCACAGCAACCTCCAATTCCTGGGCTCAAGCGAGTCTCCTGCCTCTGCCTCCCAAGTAGCTGGGACTACAGGCGCCCCCCACAACGCCCGGCCATTTTTTGTTGTTTGGCAGGCCCAGGCTGGATTCGAACGTGCCAGCTCAGGTGTATGTGGCTGGTGCCTTAGCCGGTTGAGCCACAGGCGCTGAGCCAGGAGTTCTTATTTTTTACTTATCCGTATTTTCTAAATCAATATCTGTCCCTAAAAATGAGTCAATTTTATAATGAAAAAAGTTATAAAAAGTTTCCAAGGCACCAGCTTAACTACTGAACATGTCTTGTTTTTAGACTCCTGATAAAGATGTAAATTCCATGTCCATCTTCAGAGAGCTTGAGCGACATCCTGAAGAAACCATTGGTACTAGGATGAAAACAAGAGCCAGTCATCTTGCCTAGACCGAGAGCCGGGTCTGGTTTTCTTCTCCCTCTCTGCCTCTCCCTCCCGTGTGCATTCACCTCCTTGGATGCGCGGTGCTCAGGACCTGGCCCAGGGCTCCCTGCCTCTCTATGGCAGCACGAGCACCACAGATGGTTGAGTACCAATAGGAGGTCTACCACCTCGGCTTCTGGCAAAGATCCCCTCATATGCTCGGCTGACCTGTCACAAGCCACAGTCAGCAGATCTGGAGTAGGGTTTAGGGGAAGTAAAAGTTACTTAGTAATGGTTTCCTCTCTACCCTGGGAAAATTAGTCTTTCAAACTGTCTGTAGGTATGGTGCCCCTACCTTACAACTTGGGATGTTCTGGGGTTTTTTCTTTCCTTTTCTTTTTTGTTCCTTTTTTTTTTTAAGAGATAGGATCTTGCTCTGTTGCCCAGACTGGAATACAGTGGTGCAAATATACCTCACTGCAGCCACCCAATTTTTTTTTTTTTAAGAGATAGAGTCTCATTTTGTCAGCCTCGGTAGAGTGCTATGGCGTCACAACTCACAACAACCTCCAGTTCTTGGGCTTAGGCAATTCTCTTGCCTCAGCCTCCTGAGTAGCTGGGACTACAGGCACCTGCCACAATGCCTGGCTATTTTTTGTTGCAGTTTGGCCAGGGCCAAGTTCAAACCCACCACCCTTGGTATATGGGGCCTGCACCCTATTCATTGAGCCACAGGCACCGCCCTGCAGCCCCAAATTCTTGGGCTCCAGCAATCCTCCTGCCTCAGCCTTCCAAATAACCGAGACTATAGACCTATAGACGTGTGCCACCACTCCTGGCTGATTTTTTAAATTTTTTTTTTTTTTTTTTTTTTGAGACAGAGTCTCACTAGTTTGCCCTTGGTAGACATCACAGTTCATAGCAACCTCCAACTTTTGCGCTTAAGGGTTTCTCTTGCCTCAGCCTCTCGAGTAGATGGGACTACAAGCACCCGCAACAATGCCTGACTATTTTTTGGTTATAATTGTCATTGTTTGGCAGGCCCAGGCTGGGTTCGAACCTGCCAGCTCCAGTGTATGTGGCTGGCACCCTATCCGCTGAGCTATAGACGCCGAGCCAATTTTTAAATTTTTTAAGAAATAGTGTCTTGGGGAGCACTTGTGGCTCAAGGAGTAAGGGCACCGGTCCCATATACTGGAGGTGGTGGGTTCAAACCTAACCCTGGCCAAAAACTGCAAAACAAAACAAAACAAAACAAAAACAAACCCCAAAGAAATAGTGTCTTGCTGCGTTGCCCAGGCTGGTCTCAAATTCCTGGGTTCGAGTGATCCTCTCACCTCTGCCTCACCAAATGCTGGGATGACAGGTGTGACCCACTGCACCCAGCTCCTGGGTGTCCATTTTTAGAACACATTCCTGATTTTTGTAGCTCCCTGACTTAGAGTGCTTTCTGGCTGCAGCATGAATAAGCTACTTCTTTTCCACCAAGGTTTGTATATATGGCCCACATCGGGCTGGCTCCGTGGGCCTGTGAGCTGCAGTCAGTCACATGGGCTCAATGCTCTGAAAGATTCTCGCCACTAGTTTAATGTTCTGTGGCCACTGTCTTGAAATTGTTAATAATTTTATCTCTGAAGCTGTGTTTGATGAGACCATGGAGCAGGCCTGTGAGCAAAGGAGACAGGGGGCAGCTGTGCACACACAGATCAGCCCTGTGGGCACACAGGCAGCATTCTGAGAGGGACAGCCAGGACCAGACCTGAGTCCCATCAGTGACCTGATGGTGGCAGAAGCAGCAGGTGCAGTGGCAACAGTGGCCACGGCTACAGAAGAGGAAGCATCTCCACAGAAGCACAAAGATAGTAGGGGAGGCCTGCATGCCCACCCATCCCTGGAGACTGTCCCCACAGCATCTGAAGCCAGAGCACTGGGACAGGAACTGCCGGTGGTCACACGGTAAAGTTTGTCAGCAAATTACTACAAAATGAAAATGCACGCATGGACACTGCAATAAAACCATGAGTTATTAGAATTCTCCAGAGTTTAGAACCTCTACTTTTAAAAACCATTACATCACTGTGAAGCCAATATCCATAGGCTTAGAAATAGAAAATAAATTTAAAGACCATTGCATTTAACAGAAAGAAACACTATTTTCTTTTCTTTTTTTTTTTTTGCAGTTTGGCCAATGCCGGATTTGAACCCGTCACCCTCAGTATGTGGGGCTGGCGCCCTACTCACCAAGCCACACTATTTCAAGGCACCACCCAAGAAACACTATTTTCAAAGAAAGCTTCACATAAGCCAATTATTAACAAGAAAAACAACCTTAATTTTTCTTAAAATTGAAGGTAAAACAATAGAATTTATAAACAAGCATTTTTAATTATATATAAACCACAAAACCACTTTCAATTCTTCTACAAGCTCAACAAGTTACAGGAAGTGCCAGAAGACACATTAAAATGTGATTGTATAAATTTATATTTGAAATTAATTTCAGACTTACACGAAGCCGATCATCAGCTTTAAATGTACTAAAATTTATATTTTGATATAACTTATCAGAAATTTACCCCCATGCTGTCCTAGTCTATAAAATATACTTCCCAGTTCCAGTAACAGTTACATCAGCAGAAAGATCCTTAATGAAACATTACCAGAAATTATCAGAGATTTTGTATTTGCCAAGAGTGACTAATGTCATTTTCAATTATATCAATTGATATAATTGAAAGTCCCACAGGCCCAACCAGATATATCAATTGATATAATTGAAAATGAAGTTGCTACAAGTCAAGAAATGAATTTGCAAAGTGCAAGCCAGAAAAATCTTATGACCAAGATATCACTTTAATAATTATCACTTACTATATTACATAATGTTATACGGTATCATGTAGGTTTGTGTTGTTACTCATATGGCAACACTATTATGCCTGTTAGGGTTATGAGTAACAAGATCTTTTCAAAGGAAAAAACTTTTATTTTCTGAAATTTGAACAAGGGGCTCACATTTTCATTGTGGACTGGGGCCTGCCAATTATGTAGCCAGCCTACCCTGGACTGCTTTCCCGAGGTGCTCCAGCCCCGTCTCCCTTTGTAACGAAGACCAGGCATCTCTCTGTAGGACAGCTGGTGTTGGGAAGTGAAACGACCCATTCAGGGTGGGACTTTGTATCCTCATTGTGCTGGCTCACAGCTGGGCACATGCAGATGCCAGTCACAGGCCTCTTCTCCACGGAGCCCAGTGGAATTGCCAGCCCGCCCCACACACACAGACTCCGCAGCCCGTTTTGCCTAAGAGCATCACCCTAGCCAGCCTCTCCTTTGTCAATCTGTCTTCCATTTCTGATGAATATCTGCATTCCTTTGGGGACATGCTATGGAGCAAGACTGAATGTCCAAGGAGGGAACTCAGCACAGAGGGTGCTGCGACCCCAAGGGCCAGTTGGGCCACTTTTCCCTCTGCATTCTGGTTGGTGATTCCTGGTCAGATACCCCGAAATGAGAGTCTCGGCAATGGTGAAACCCTCAGGCACGTAAGGCCAAATCAACAATGCAAAGTCAGCCGTAGACCAGCAGCCTGGGGCAGAAGTTGCCCCATGTTATGCTCCATTGTCCTTCAGAACAAGATAGGACAAGCAAACTGAGGCTGAAGAGATGGTCACCTTTGGATTGTCTCATTTCGTTTTATTTGGCCGCTTTCATAAAAACACAACTACAAATAGGATTGTCCTCTGGTCACCAGAATCCGAGACCTTCTCCTATTCCACTGCCATTTAATTTGACAACTTGATCGTTTCCTGTGTTGTCCTGTTTTCTGTCTATGCATATACATCACAGGCTCTTTGAGGACAGAGACCGTACCTCCCAAATACTAAGTGTTACAATGATACAGTACTTCTTTTTTTTTTTTTTGAGACAGAGCCTCAAGCTGTCACCCTGGATAGAGTGCTGTGACATCACAGCTCACAGCAACCTCCAATTCCTGGGCTCAAGCGAGTCTCCTGCCTCCGCCTCCCAAGTAGCTGGGACTACAGGCACC
>CAUYRH010138764.1:0-16393 GCA_963574655.1 Perodicticus potto | reverse complement strand
AGGCTGGGCTGGGAGGGGTCGGGGCCAGGGGCGTCCAGGCTGCCCACAGGGAGTTAGAGGACCCTCAGTGCAGGCTGGGCTGGGAGGGGTCGGGGCCAGGGGCGTCCAGGCTGCCCACAGGGAGTTAGAGAACCCTCAGGGCAGGCTGGGCTGGGAGGGGTCGGGGCCAGGGGTGTCCAGGCTGCCCACGGGCTCAGTGCTGGGTCTCTGCCTTTTGGTGCCACCAGAACAAGGAGTCAGCTTACTCTCCCCTCCCTTCAGTGGCCTAGACTGTGTGCTCCAGGGTGGAACCACCTATGCCAGTAATGTGTCAAAACTGGAAAAAAGAAAGAAAATGCAGTGGGAAGTCATGCGTCTGCACCTCTGTGGTCCCAAGAACAGCAGGACTGATGCTCACGCTGCAGGGCATGACCCTCAGGATCAGCCCAGTGTGCTCAGAGGAGCCCGCCATCCAGCTCCACAAGGCCTGCCTTATTTGGAGACAGAGATAAAATATGAAACCCTCCACTGTGATCCATGGGCTTTCATATATTCCACAGAGCTGTTTAAACCTGAAATTAAACGAGCAATCTAGTGTATAACGAGGTCTTAGGGAGGCTTTGCCTCTGCCTGGCACAGGAGCGCACACCAAGCTGTGTTTATATTTCTTATTAAAGGGAGGATGGAGAGACGACTCTCAGCAGACAAAGGCTGTGCCTTCCAAGTGCACAAATGACAACCACGGCTCAGACACAGCATCCTTGACAGAGGGCTGGGGACCTCACTCTGAGCCCTGTGGGGCAGTCCCAGCAGGCCTTCCACTTCAGGGCATGGGGCATCCCTCACCGTGGGCTGGGAAGTGTGTCCCGGGCAGACTCCCAGTTTTGACCTTGAGAATCCATCCTCTATGCCTCATACCTTATAAGATCCCATTTGCCCTTCAATGCCCTTCCCTGCACATCCCCAGCCCTGAGGAGGGATGGAAGCAGCTGGCCCAGCTGCAGGGAAGAGGTGGGAGGATGAAGGAGAAGGCCAGGTCAGGGGCTCTCCAGGCACGTGTGGTCACTCCACATGTCTGAGCAAAGCTGCCGTCTATTTGGACAGGAAGGAAGGTAAAAACCAGGCGGGCAGACAGTGGAATCAGCCACGTGCAAGGGAGTGAGCTCTTGTCATAGTAACGGGATCACAGGCCACTTGACCCTGGCGTGGGAGGGCCACACACCCACCTGCCCACTGTCATCCGAGGGGGCCTGTGAATCTTACTGATGACAGAAAGTGACATCCCCACTCCTTCAGAGCCACCTGTGCTCTGTGTCAGCTCAGGTAGCTGATTCAGGCTATGGACCCTGAGCACCTGGGGTGTGGCCTTTTTACTGGCCTTTAATTCTGCACTGAAGAAGAAGGCGGTGCCCAGACCCTTCCTGCGGAGCCAGTGGGAATGCAGGGAGGCCCTCGGTGGCACAGTGCAGACAGTAGCTTGGCAAAAAGCTGAGCACAGGGCGCTCACACATCACCCCATCCGCTTCCAGGCACGCCCCAGATACGTGTACCCACGTTCATAGCAGCACTGTTGACAGCAGCCCCAACCCCGGGGCCAGATATCAGGTGAATAGACAAACACGTAGCACGTTCCTGCAGTGGATGCTACTCAGCCAGAAGGAGGACGACACTCTGACACGTGTCCGGCACGGATGGACCTTGAGGACGGCATCAAGTGAAATCGGCCACACCCAAGGACCCACACTCATGGTTCCACTCACACAAAGCCCCGAGAGTGGCTGAATTCACAGGCAGACAACCGAGGTGCTTGCCGGGGGCTAGGGAAGGAATGGAAGATGTGGTTTCCTGGGGACAGAGTATCAGTTTTACAAGAAGAAAAAGTCCCAGGGACGGTGGTACTGATTGATGGTCCCCCAACAACATGAACGTGCTAAGTGCCACTGAACTGTACATTACAAAGGGTTACAATGTCAAGTTTCACGTTGTGTACATTAAAACCCAATAAAACATGCATACAGGATGAAGAAAGTGGGTCTCAGCAGCAGACGTTTGGAGGACATGCTCCTGCTACCATAGGTCGGGCTCTTCCAGGGCGTTCTGGACTCAAGGGCATGAGCAGAACATAGGGTCAGAGGTCAGGTCACTGACTGACTCTAGACAAGCTCCAGCCTCCTCCTGAACAAAAAGGGTGAATCAGAACAGTCTCACCAGAAAACCAAATGATGCCACGAGTGGAAATGCACGTTTTGTGCTGTAGAGATGTTAGTCCCTGCTCAGGGCCACCAAGTGAGCTGCCCACTTGATAGGGCAGGTGCCTGATGCAGGCACAGCCGTGGGACTCCACCTGCCAGCTCCCTTCCCCGGGGGCAGCCACCACAGAGCAGGTGACTTGCTCAGAGGGAGCTGCAGCCTGGTTCTCTGCACAGCCAGGCGAGAGGACATAGGCCTGGCAGCGGTGGACGGCACCACATTCCTAGGACCTTAAGAAACCTGCCCAGGAAGAATCACAAGTGGCCAATGAGCAGAGAAAAGATTCTCAGCATCACCAGCCACCAAGCACTGGTGAATCAGAACCACAGTGAATCATACCCACTAGCATGGCTGTTACCAAAACACAAAAATGTCAGGGCGGCACCTGTGGCTCAGTGAGTAGGGCGCCAGCCCCATATTACCAACAGCAGCGGGTTCAAACCCAGCCCCAGCTGAACTGCAACAAAAATATAGCCGGGCGTTGTGACAGGCGCCTGTGGTCCCAGTTACTCGGGAGGCTGAGGCAAGAGAATCACCTAAGCCCAGGAGTTGGAGGTTACTGTGAGCTGTGTGACGCCATGGCACTCTACCAAGGGCGATAAAGTGAGACTCTGTCTCTAAAAAAAAAAAAACACACAAAAATAAAAATCAAAGAAACAGAAAATGCCAAGTGCTGGCAAGGAAGTGGGAAATCAGAACCCTCGCACACTGTGGGGGTTTTGGGGGGTGTAAACAGTGCTGCCACTTTGCAAGGCAGATGGCAGTGTTTAGAAAGACTAAGCATAGAGCTACCAGAGACTCAGCACACCTCCGCCCAGGATGGACTCAAAAGAAGTGGAAACACCTCCCAGAGTGTTGTGCACAACCATTACAGCACCACAACTCACTCAAGTCCAAACAACCCGAATATCCATCACAGATGACTGATAAAATGCGGCACGTCCAGCAAGGGAACATCGGGAACAATAAAAAGGAACAAAGCACTGACACCTGTGGCCACACGGATGATCCTTGAAAACATCGTGCTCGTGAAGGAAGCCAGGCTCACGGGAAGACATGTGTGATGGAGTCACGTCAACTGCCAAAACGGAGTGAGATAGAAAGTAGATGGGTGGGCAGACAGTGCTGGGAGTCGGTGGGGCTTCCTCACGGCCGGGCTGCCTGTCCTGAAATTAGGTCACTGGGATGGTTTCACCGCTCTGTAAAACCTGCAATTTGTTAAACTGGACACTTTAAACAGGTGAACTTTATGGTCTGTAAGTTATGTCCCCATAAACTGTACTTTTAAAAGCAATCTGAATGTCATGATCAGTTTTAAAACAGCACCTTCATTGAATCAGGTCCAGGTGATAGAGGCACCTTTATTTCTCATCTCCCACCTTCCCGTCCCGCCCACTGAGACAGATGTCCCCAGCCCTGCCTGGCAGCCGTGCGTGGCGAGCACTCGTCAGTATTCACTGGGGGTCTCTCCTCAGCACTGACCGTGGATATTTCTTATGAGCCAAACCAGGAAATGTTTTCAAAAAAACACAAGTCAAGCTACCAGTGGTATGTCTTTTTTCTCTTTTTGTTTGTTTATGAAGAATTAAGGGACAAATAGTGCATTATTTCCTGAGTACTAGGACTTTAGATGTTAAACCAAATTGTAATTTTAAAGCAAAACCCAGACTCCTAATGGTTCTTGCCCCTCTTGGAGTTGGCTCTTATACCATTCACTTCTCCTAGTGACGAATTACCGCAGCATGGCTCCACTGACACACATCCTGGCGATCTTCCTAAAAGTCTGCTTTCCCCAGGAGGAGTGAGCACTCCCATCAGAAACCTGAGGTTGACACAGCTGGTGCTGCTCCGATTCCTCACAGGGCAGACGGAAGAGAGACCCGCGTGCGGGGTCACCTGCCCCTCCTCTACAGAGGCCTCCAGACAGCGCTACCAGGACTGGTTGCAGCTCCATTTCACAGATGGGGAAAATGAGTCTTCAAAAATGGGGGTAAATTTTTGGCCGATGCACAGCCAAGAGCCTGGCATCTGTGATTTTTGGCCCATTTTTTCCCTCCCTCAGACCTGTGCCAGGCACTTTCACAGTCCCCCTCCCATCACTGTCTCCCTCCTGGAGAGGACAGCAGTTGCTGCCCCTGAGAAAAGGCCTGAGAGTCAGCGGGTCCCAGTCGTGCCAGAGGGGGACCCTCAGCCCCCCGGGAGCCGCGGCCACTGCCAAATTTCAGGCTTTAAAAAATCAAAGAGGCCAAAACAGGCTATTAAGATGGTGGTGCATTTTTAATGTTTGCATTAGTAAATAAATGTTTTAACACAGAATAACTAAATCCCCATGATAATTGTGCTATTCAAAAGAAAAGTAGAGAATTTATTTTCTGAAGTATTAACTCACAGGCCCCTGCTGGTGATGAGGCCCACCAGGGACAAACTTTGAGCAGACGGCCATTTCTCACGCAACCAGAGCGGCCGCCTCTGAGGTCAGAACAAAGTTCTAAATGAAAGTCTCTGAGGGAATCTCCTGTCCACGCCATGCCACATGCCATTACACACATGCACAGTCACACACATGCAAATACACTCAGGTATTACATGCCACACCACGTGCATGTCACACACCACCACACACACCAATTCCCTCACGACAGACCATGCCCCACACACATGCCCTCAGTCACATACACACAAATTCACTCACACGCATCAAGCCACGCCCACACATACACCCCCAGTCACACTCTCACACGCGTGAACCACACTTGCACATACTCACAGACGCACCACCTGCTGTGTGCAGCCTTGGCGGATGCAGCTGTGAGACGCCAGCTTCCTGCACTCCCACGTGCTTCCCAGGGTGGCCATGCCAGGAGCAGGTACCAAGGCATCGTCCTACACATGCTCAGATCCAGGATGAATCCAAGCTCTGCAGCTTTCTAGATGTAACAAACAGTTTTCTCAGGTTTCCTGAAAATACTTGGGCCCCCATCTGACAGGAGAAAGTGGAAGTCGTGAGCTGGACATGTCCAGGGTTAGAAACACTCCTGGGGAAATGCAGGCACTTCAGGGTCCTGGGGCTTCAGCTTCTCTCTCCTTCACTGACCCTCCCTTCCCTTCTTCATATGAAATGTGCCTTTCGTGACAGAAGAGGAAAGAGTTACAGCCAAAATCACACCACAGGTTGAAGAGAGGAAAAACGTGAGACCCGGCCCTGAGCCCAGGAAACATCCGCAGAGGTGGTGGGCAGGTCCTTCATCTCCCTCTCTCCTCATTTTTGTAGGAATTTTCTTTGACAAGATCGACGCTGTAAAAACTTAAATGTAGGATGGCCTTCCGGAGAATGTGGCAGGTGCAGTGTGACTACAGGAAGAGCAGGACAAAGGACAGTGCGTTTTGAGTTTATATGGCGGGTGGGATGTGAAGGGCTTTACGTGCACTAATTAAGAGAGTTTCATTTCAGTGTTATTACCTCCATTTCACAGATGAGAAAATTGAGGCTTAATTATCTGACTCAGGTGGCAAAGCTTCATTCAAGGTCAAATATGGAGGTCGTTCAGCTGAGGCTGTCCCTGGCGGCACTGCTGACCTCATGCTCCAGGAGAAGCTGGCAAGGGCGTTGCCCCATCACAGAGGCGGGGCCAGATGAAATCTGAGGAAAGAGCCGTAATGAGGACACAGCACCAGAAACAAACCACAAACCCCTGCCAAGCAGGTTTCTAAGACACTTTTAAGATGATAACGACACTTCTCAGAAGAAAAACAAAGTACAGTCTAAGACATACTGAGAAACTCTAGGAAATCCTCATCTAGGGTTTCTTAACAGGCTTAAGTTATTGGTTCAAGAACGTTGAGGTTTTCGTTCAGTTTTGCCTTCGGAACTGTGCCTCATCAATAATGATCACTCCGAAGTCACCCCAAGGCCCTTCTTCTCCCTGAGATTATGTCTGTCCTGAGAACAAAGCAGCTCAAAGCCGGAAACCCTCACAGCTATCTCTTCCCTTCCCTGACCCATGGCTGGCAGGGCCTTGATCAGTTTCCAAGTTCACTTTGACGCCAGAGCTCTCCAGCCTTGCACTTGCCATGGCTACCGTTACTCAAATATCTCTGAAGTTCCCGTCACAAAATCGGCCTCCTTCTGTGAAGTCCTCTCCAAGGAGGGTCATTGACACACACAAATGTTGGCTGGCACCAGTCTTGCTACTTGTGGTAAAAGATTTAAATAATCCTACTT
Source organism: Perodicticus potto (assembly GCA_963574655.1). NCBI lineage: Eukaryota > Metazoa > Chordata > Mammalia > Primates > Lorisidae > Perodicticus > Perodicticus potto. Next base: position 9,942 of record CAUYRH010138764.1, on the reverse strand, counting down.
AGCATCAGGTCATAGTCTGGCCAGCCAGAGTTAGGAATCTATTCAGACCTCCCTGGATGCTGCCTCGCACCCCACATCCCTCCTGCAGTGCGGGGCTGAAGCTCACCGTAGATCCCTGTGAGGCTGGTTGCCTGGAACATGGGAACATGCCTACAAACTTGTGAGGGGCTTCCTGTGAGACACCAGCTGGTTACGGTGGAAACAGAAGCAGATACCGTGCACAGCTGACCTGAAGGGCAGGACGTCACTCCACTCCCAACCACAGTGGGTACAGAGGGGAACAACAGCCTCTCCGGGCTTGCTAGTCCCTGCCCAGGGCAGCACACCTTCCCATGCCACTCAGTCCCAGCCTTGCTTGTTCTCGCCCTCCTGTAGCCTTGAACAGGAGAGGATTTTCAACAGGAGAAGGAGGAACTTGGAAGGAATGAAGTGAGGCCACGGGATCCCTGGCCAGTCCTGTGTCCTGCAGAACACCAGTCCCAGTGGACACTCCTACTCCCACAGCCCACCCAGCAGGGCCTCACCTTTAGGGTCCCAGGGGACCAGGTGATGGTGGGGCAGAGTCTGGACACCACACAACCCCAATTCCAGCACAGGGGACCAGGTGACAGTGGGGCTGAGTCTGGATCCTGCACCACCCACATACGGCACAGAGGACCAGGTGACAGTGGGGCTGAGTCTGGACACCACACAACCCCACATACAGCACAGGTGACCAGGTGACAGTGGGGCAGAGTCTGGACCCTGCACCACCCACACACGGCACAGGGGACCAGGTGACAGTGGGGCAGAGTCCAGACTCTACACAACCCCACATATGGCACAGGGGACCAGGTGACAGTGGGGGAGTCTGGACCCTGCCCCACCCACATACGACACAGGGGACCAGGTGACAGTGGGGCAGAGTCTGGACTCTACACAACCCCACACATGGCACAGGGGACCAGGTGACAGTGGGGCAGAGTCTGGACCCTGCCCCACCCACATCCAACAGTGTCTCTTGAGCACACACGTCTTGCCCCTCCAGCCCTGACACACAGACCCCACTAACAGAGGACAGCAATCTTCCTGGGAAAGGTCTGGAGCTGGCTGGGTAATTCCTCTCCTCCCTCAGACCGTTGGGCCTCAAGGGTTCGGCCTCAGCTTTTCTCAGATGAGGACAGCAAGCATCATGTTCCTGCCCTGAGGAAGAGTAGCGATTGGAGTCCCCATCAGACATTAAGCAGGTTCCCTCGAAAGTGAGTGAAAGGGCACAGCAACATAGCAAGAGTCGCTTCCAGCAACTCTCCCAAGAAAGGGCAGAGCACGCGGTCACTGTGTCACCAAGGTCAAGGCCACTCCGTCAGTGGGGTCCCTGCAGACCACACATCTCCATTTGTGCAGCTGTCACTGCCAGAAGGAACAAAGGGAAAGGTGGCAGAGCGGTCCTTTCGGGGGAAGGCGGCCAGATCACAAAAGCAGCACTGACGCTGAATGACGAGCACCAGGAGTTTTCATTGTTCACTCGAAGCCTGAGCCTGTCTTCTTCCTCTCGTTCCTGAGACTCATACGCGTACACCAGCACACAGGCACGCAGACGGTGCACGCCACAGGCATACACAGAAACACACGCACACCAGCAAGCACAGAGGCATGTGCACATCAGCTCGCAGTGCACACACATGTACTTGCACACCAGCAATGTGGACACATGTGCACGCACACACACCTGCATGCATACTGCAGATTTTCTTGTGGCTGCAGAGAGACTCAGTAACGGGTTCCTACCTTGGGTCTGCCCAGCCGATGGCCTGCCACCTGGACTGAACTCACTCACAGACTGCAGAGAGAAAGAAATATGGAGCCATTACCACACCATTAACTCAGAGTTAATGGGCCAAGGTCATCACCCCTTTTTCCTGGTGAGACGTAACCACGTGAACCTGCTTCATCCACACACAGGCTCATCTGACATGACTACAAATCAGCTGTGCTGGACAGAAGGAAAAGGGCAAACTCAGCCCATTCTCTGCCACCAGCTGAAACCTGGGAGCTGTTTTTGAGTTCATCAGAAACTTGGGACTTCACAGCTTCCGAAATAAAGAACACAGCTTGTCGGGCCCGGGTTTTATAGAGAGTTCCCAGATCATGTTTAGAATCATAAACAAAGTTCCTTTCAGGGAGAGGGCGAGCTCTGGAGCCAGGCAGGCTTAGATCAGCTGTATAACCCCATCCTCGCTGATGGGTAACCTCGGGCTCATGGGCTAAGCTTCCCTTCCCTCAACTCTGAAATAATCAAATGAATTAGGTAACACAGTCACATCTCCCAGCACAATTTCTGCCACCCTGGAGGGCTGAATGTCGCTGCCCTCCTGTCCCCTCTGCAGGAAGAGACTTGGGACGTCTCCTGGCGTGATGCCGGGCAGAGGCAGCTTTCTCCACTCCGCTTGCCCCGACCCCTAGGGACAAGTGCGTAACCCACTGAGGCAGGAGGTGGACCCCACATCCATGTGGCCTGTAGCGGGACATTAGTGAGCACCGGCGAGCTCGCTTGCTGCTCTCCAGTCAGAGCCTGGTTGTACATTTTCCCATAATAAACAATAACCTGAAGCCCAGCTCCCTGCTCCCCTCTTCCCTCTGGTGTCCAGGAAACACCCCTAGGAAAGGTCTCTCCTGGCCCCGTGAAGTCTCTTCCCTCTTTATAGGACAGGAGGTACCTTTCCACCTCCACCCACTGGTGCTGGCCCATCCAGCTTCCAGCCCACTCAACCTCCATCAAGGAACTTACCTGGGGACGCAGGTCTCTGCTACAAACCCCTCCACAATCCAGCGGCTCTGGCTGACCCTGAGGGTCAGGATTGGGGCAGAGCTGCTGCAGCGGCGTCTTCACGCCTCATGTTGTCTGCCGGGGTGGCTGTCCCGGGCCCCAACAGCAGGTAGAGATGGGGCTGCCCTGCCCATGGATCTCCGCCCCATGTGGCCTCGGGCTCCCTGGAGCCTTCCTCCTTCCTCTTACTGTAGCTCCAGCCCAGAGCAAAAGGAGAGGGCACGGGTCCCTTGTGACCACATCCCATGCTTCCTTCTAACACACCTACTGGTCAGGGCAGCCACAGGCCAGCCTGGGATGGAGGTGAAGACTTCACGGGAGGGCAGCACAGGCACTCGGGAGTGGTCCTGCACGGCCACCTCTGAAGACAGCTTATCACACCTGCCCTCCACGTGGACGCTAGACCCAGTTCCCCGGACCCTCTCCCAGGACCACAGAGTGACTGTTTCATTGCACTTGCCATCATCCGCATGTGATAGAGAAGATACAGGGACATTCTTGCCTACGTCCCCTGTGACCTCCCGTCTCCTAACTAACTGTGCTCCCAGCCTGGTGCCTTCTATTTATACTCTCCTTGAGCTGTTTCCTACAGCCAGAGAGACCCCAGTGAAAGGAGGCCTAGCACAACCACGTGACCCAAGGTAAGCAGGTTCACTCTGGCCCTGACCCCTGACCTCTGCCCTGGGGGAGGGGAGTACACATCAGCACCTCAGGAGCCTCCATGCCTGTCCCTGGAGAGACCTCCACTTTGCCCATCTGGAAGCTCGGCCTCCCTCCTCAGTGATTTACTCTGCTCCAGTCCAGCAAGCTGCCCTGTGACCTCGTTCCCAGGGACTTCAATCTCTCAAAGCCTGACTTGGATTTATTGTGAAAAATGTCCCTGGAATAGGAACTGCCTAGTCGCCCTTCACGGGGAAGATCGATGACCCAGGAGCTGCACACAGCTGCCCGGGGAGCCAAACCTCTGCTCGCAGGTCCTAGAGCACAATGACAGCCACGGGCTGTGGTGGCCGGGGTGCCAGGGGGTGGCAGAGTTACACCCAGGACCACAGGACCACAGGAAGGACAGGGACCTCCAGAGACTCCAGCCAGAAAACCCAGACCTTCTGGGAAGCACAGCACAGCCTCAGCCCAGGACGTCAAGTCCAGAAAGAGACCTAATTCAGCCCAAACTAATCTGCTCTAGTGCCACACTGTCACCTCCCCGCAGAATATTGAAATGTCATCAGGGGAAAACCCAGCTCATCTGGCCCACAGGAATGTCTGTTGAGTATTAGTGAAGGGGACCCAGCCCTTCTGACTTAGTGGTTGAACACACCCAAGGATTTCCTCCCAGTCCCCGCCACACAGATCTCTCTGCAAGCTGGACCAGTGTCCTCCACCCATCCCCGAAGCCCTGCCGTGAGAGCCTCCACCCTCTGCTGAGCTCAGTGAGAGGTGGACAGACAGAGGATGCGTATTTTGAGGTAGAAGGAAGAGGTGCATCATCTTTTTTTAAAGGAATAATCAAGGCATGACTGGGTAGACTCTCACTATTCCATCTCCTCTCCTTCCCTCTGGGTCATTGTCCTTGTCCTCATGGGCAGCCTCACCTCAAGAGGGGTCTGAGGGGTCCTGCAGTGACCACACTCAGGGCACTGCAGAATGGAAGATGATCCGGCACCCTGCCATGTAGCTTCCTGGACGTGCAACTCTGGACACGTTATTAAGCCCCCAACCCTTGGAGTTGCCTGTGAATGGCACTGACCTCGTGTGGCTGTCGTGAGAGTTAAATAATGTAATGGTGAAAGCCCTCAGCTCACATGCTCTAAGCTGTTCTCCACTGTGCTGGAGTCACCATCCTCTCAGTGCTGTCTTGGGGGAGGCTCAGGGCACCCTCGAGAGGGGCTGGGACAAGCAGGGAAGGCTGGGACGCACTGATGTGCAGGGCCAAGTCATCCTGGCCAGACATCAACTCTCCGGGCCACCGTTTTCTCATCTGGAAAACAGGGTCACTAAACCTGCCTTATCAGGCTCTGACAGGGAAAGATAAACAAATACCAAGATGCCAGGTGCACCTAGGTGCTGGGAGCTGCACATAGGTTTTGGGGATTGCGGTGACATGCAGACTCCAACTCTGGGGGTCTGGGTGGAGCCTGGGATTCACCTGCAGGTGGGACCCACACTGCCAAGGGCAGAGCATCCAGCTGGGACAGAGACTGCCGGCCCTCCCGGTGTGGGCTGTCCTCTCAAGGAAGGGAGACAGCATGGACCAGAGGGACTCGAGTCGGTCTGTGGGGCCAGCTTCAAGAGACACCAGGTAGGGTCTGGGTTACCCGCTGCTACCACGGAGCTTCTGGCTGGGTGTATGAGGGTCCTTGTCCTCTACTCTGTGGGGGGTGGAGAGGTCTGGGGACAGCCGGAGCTCTTGCATCTGGGAAGGCCCCGGCACCTGCAACACCAGACAGCAGGTTTGAGATGGGCGTGATCAGGCTCTAGCCCCACACTAGTTTAACCTCCTGATTCTTTAACCTGACGAGAACAGGGCTTTTCCAGAGTTAGTTTCTGCCTCTTAAATTTTTGATAACTAAATACATGTTTTTCAGTTCCATTAAAACAATGGCCAGGTAAGCCTTCAAACACAGCTCCTGTGCACTTCTCTGGACTCAGAGAAGGCCACAGCTAAAGGCTGAGAGAAAGAGCCTCATCAAATATGTGTCTGAATCCAGTGAAGAATTTCCCCTTCACCTGCAATGGTTGTGGTTTCTGACAGGCTTCCCTCGCAAATGGTCCTAGGCTATGGTTTATTAATTAAAATCACAAGTACATGGTTAGGTTACAGTCCACAGAAAGACTTTCCTGAAAAATTAGCCTTTTCTTCCTCAAAGCTAATCTGATTCAATGCCCATGGCCTGCTCAATGTCTAGGCTAATCAGAAATTCAGCCTTTGTGCACCCCTAAGCCTGCCCACGGAGGCCTCACCTGCCCCACAACCCAGCCGATTCTGCAGTCTGACCTCACTCCCACTACACCGTCCATGCCCTGAGCCATGAGAATCCACTTCCTACCCAAGCAGACCATAAACTTGCTCGTTCCTATCTGCCCAGCTTGCTCCTCTGATGACACCAAGATCCAGGCATCCCCTCTAGCTGAAGACTTCCCTGCGGAGCTGGGTCCTGAAGCCCCAGGAAGGGACCCTCTGCAGCTCTGGCAGCTGAGATAGGAGACTTTCTGTAGCAGAACAACAGCCCTGCTTGCCCATAGCTGACCTTGAGTCCCACAGCCACCTGCCCAGGTCCCAGAGGCCTGCCCCTCAGGGGAAGCCCCTGTGTGTGGTGGTCACCTCTGTTGTCATCTCAGACCTTTCTGAAGGTTGAGCCATTTCTCGATCAGCTTTTGATACTGTGTGTGTCCCTACTATGATCAGGAGGATATTGCCGCCCCCTCCCCTGTAGTTATTTCTGTACTTTTACCTGCATTTTCAGCTGCATCTAACTACAGCAATAAGCGAGACACCTATGCGTCCACTGCCTGGACGGCACCCCACTCTCCACCTGGCAAGTGACCCAGCTGAGGAGGTTTTGGCACCTTCACCCTCCCCTGCCCTGCCGTTGACAGCTATGCTCTAGACTCAACGTGTCAAGGATGGTACCACATTCTATTTTTGCTCATAATTAAGTCTCCTGTGCTTTGTCTGTAGAGTCTAAAAAGCCGAAAACCAATTACCCTGAATTAGTTTGCCTGAATTAATTCCTGTAACAGATACACAATGAAATGGCACGGACATATCATTTGTTTCCTGCTTCTGCATCTATGCCTGAAGGTCGGCGGGCCCAAGGAGTGGTGTCTCCTCCTCAGCCGCTCAGAAGCCCAGGTGGCCAGGGGCCTGCCGTCTTGGGCATGGGACTCCGTGGTCGCCTGGGTCAGTCCATGGAGGGGGAACCAGCCAGGGTGTGTTTATGGGCTGGGCCAGGATGAGGCTCACGTCATTAGCACTCATGCTCTTGACAGAACCTGTCCGGTGGACGCGCTCAGATGCAGAAGACGGGATGGTGACCTGGGAGGCACCACTGTGTGCTGGCCGGCTGGGCCCGCACCCCCTGCACCGGCTGGACCATGTGCACTGATCTCCACAGGGCCAGCGCTGCCCGGGGTCTGCGTAACTTCCCCTCAGTGCCCAGCAGCAGGAGCATGTCCCAGCATTGTGCTCAGATGACTTTTTCTTTCTCACACGTTACCAGTTCATCAAAACTACCCTTTCTTTTAATTGGACCATTCTGGGGCCATGTCTGTGTTGTCATTTCCCCTAGAATTTCTAATTGCCTGTTCCTTCTTGAGAAAGAAGGAATATTAACCGTCCTCGCCATCTCCCAGTGTATTGTAACTTCTGTGCATTCCTTGTACTCCTGAGATGTTGGTGTGTGTCTCCTGTCTCCTGGATTCCCATAGGATTGTAGGGAAATAATCAAGAGGTGTGAGCATGCAGGGGAGACGTCAGCAGAGGGAGAGATGGGGCAGGACATGTGGGTGGACACAGGGGGGACAGAGTGGGACACGGTCTGTGGGTGGACTCGGGGGGATAGAGATGGGGCAGGATCTATGGATGGACTCGGGGGAGAGAGATGGGACACGGTCTGTGGGCGGACACAGGGGGTACAGAGATGGGGCAGGATCTATGGGTGGACTCAGGGGACAGAGATGGGACACGGTCTGTGGGTGGGTGCAGGGGGGACAGAGATGGGGCAGGGTTCTATGTTCTATGTTTTTTCTGCATTGTCCGTTTTGTTAGATTATTTGAACTCTTGTTCCAGTTGGGACCAGCTGCTCCACGTGGAGTGTAACTTCCTCTCTTGCTTGGCTAGGTTGGCTGGTAGTTCCTATGATTATTACCTTTTTCCTCTCTCTGCTTTTCTTTTCTTTTTCTCCTTCATCCTCTGCTTTTACTGTGTCCTTGCGTTTTCCAGACTCTCAGTCCCACCCCCTGACCTTCTGTCTGTCCCTCCTTCCCCAGGAGACCCTTCCCTGAGCCCTCCCGGACGTGCTGCTGCACTTGGGCTACCCTGGGACTGGCCGTCCCTCCCTGCAGAGTCGGACCTGTGCTCCTCTTTGTCTGCTCTCTGCCCACTTCACGCACCCAAATCCCTCTTTAAGGGGCACACCGGGTCCACACTGCAAACAGGGCAAAGCTGAGTGCTGGGTAGGGGGTGTCAGGTGTGGGGACCAGTTGTCAGGTCGTGTCCCCTGGCTCCTGGTTCCCAGTGCTGAAGAACTATTACTGGTACCGAGCTGATGGAGTAAATGAGCAGAGCGAGCAGGGACGAGCGGGCAGAGTGCCAGAGTTCCTTAACGCGTAGCAGATCCAGAGAAGGAGTGGGTCATCCTCCACAAGTGCAGGGCACCCCGAGCATAACAAAATTTCTCTTTTAAACTGATTCATAATCCTATGTTAGGTGGGACGGGAGCAGAATTTTTTTCAAGATTTTTTTCTTAGAAAGGGTAGAGAATTCCCGGAATTGGGAACCCTCCCCTTTGCTGTCTTTGTGAGGAAATGGCCAGGGGTTGACATGGCATTTATAAACTGTTGCAGAGCGGGGGGTGTGACTGAGACTATGTTAATGAGGGTGGGTCATTTAGGGACACTGTTACCTCAACGGTGCACATGCCCCAAGACCTCCATCGAGGCCATGACCTCATCTCCACTTGCGGTGTCCCTCTCTTTGCTTGCTCCCCCTTGGAGCCCCCTATTATACACTGAACATCTGGGGACCCTGGGGACCCTTTGACACATCATCTGTCCCTTCTCAGAGCCCCCTCGGGTCAGTCACCCTAGTAGACAGAGCATCGCCTAGGCCTTCTTTTCTCAGTGCCCACCCCCAGAGAAAGCACCTGTTCTTCTTCCCCCTTATCCCTACCTAGCACGGTCAGCACCACGGACACCTCGGGGCTGGGATGGGTGGCGGGCAGAGCTGCTCTCAGGCACCCAGTATCCATCTTTGCATCTGGATGTGGCTGCGGGCTCATCTGGACGCGCAGCAATGGGTTCACTGGATGTGGGGCTGTGGGCTCACCTGGACACGGGGCTGCAGGCTCACTGGATGTGGGACTGTGGGCTCACTGGACACGGGGCTGCGGGCTCACTGGATGCGGGGCTGCAGGCTCACCTGGATGCAGGGCTGAGGGCTCACTAGACGTGGGACTGTGGGCTCACTGGATGCGGGGCTGCGGGCTCACTGGATGTGGGGCTGCAGGCTCACTGGACACGGGGCTGTGGGCTCACTGGATGCGGGGCTGCGGGCTCATTAGACTCAGGACTGCAGGCTCACCTGGACATGGGGCTGTGTGCTCACTGGACATGAGGCTGCAGGCTCACTGGACTTGGTACTGCGGGCTTACTGGATATAGGGCTATGGGCTCATTGGACACAGGGCTGCGGGCTCACTAGACGCGGGGCTGTTGGCTCACCTGGACGTGGGGCTGGTGGGCTCATCTGGACGTGCAGCAGTGGGCTCACTGGACGCGGGACTGTGGCCTCACTGGATGCTGGGCTGTGGGCTCACTGGATGTGGGGCTGCGGGCTCACTAGACATGGGGCTGCGGGCTCACTGGACATGGGGCTATGGGCTCACCTGAACGCGGGACTGTGCACTTACTAGATGCAGGGCTGTGGGCTCACTGGACTTGGTACTGTGGGCTTGCTGGATATAGGGCTATGGGCTCATTGGATACAGGGCTGCGGGCTCACTAGACGCGGGACTGTTGGCTCACCTGGACGTGGGGCTGGTGGGCTCATCTGGACATGCGGCAGTGGGCTCACTGGATGCAGGACTGTGGCCTTACTGGATGCTGGGCTGTGGGCTCACTGGATGTGGGGCTGCGGACTCACTAGACATGGGGCTGTGGGCTCACCTGAACGCGGGACTGTGCACTCACTAGACGCAGGGCTGTGGGCTCACTGGACACAGGGCTGCGGGCTTACTGGACGCAGGACTGCGGACTCACTAGACGCAGGACTGCGGGCTCACTAGACACGGGGCTGCGGGCTCACTGGACGCTGGGCTGCGGACTCACTGGACGCGGGGCTGCGGACTCACTGGACGCGGGGCTGCGGGCTCACTGGACGCGGGGCTGCGGGCTCACAGGAAGGGGGGGGGCGGGCT
>CAUYRH010138763.1:0-14790 GCA_963574655.1 Perodicticus potto | reverse complement strand
CCATCGATCCACGAATGGATTAATAAATTGTGGTACATGTATACTATGGAATATTACGCAGCTTTAAAGAAAGATGGAGACTTTACCTCTTTCATGTTTACATGGATAGAGCTGGAACATATTCTTCTTAGCAACGTATTTGAAGAATGTAAGAAAAAGTATCCAATGTACTCAGCCCTACTATGAAGCTAATTTATAGTTTTCATAGGAAGGCTATAACCCAACTATACCACAAGAATATGGGGAAAGGGGCAAGGGAGGAGAGGGGAGGGGGAAGGACAGGTGGAGGGAGGGTAATTGGTGGGGCTACAACTACGGTGCATCTTAGAAGGGTACAGGCGAACCTTACTAAATGCAGAATACAAATGTCTTCATATAATAACTGAGAAAATGCCATGAAGGCTATGTTAATCAGTTTGATGAAAATAGTTCAGATTGTATATGAAACAAGCACATTGTACCCATTAATTGCACTATTGTACACAGCTATGATTTAATAATAAAGACAATAAAAAAAGTAAAACAAAAAAAAAACTTCATAAAAAAAGGGGGGGAAGTAATAAGATACCACAGAAATACAAAAGATTCTCAATGATTACCACAAAAACTCTATTCCCAGAAATATGAAAATGTAGAAGAAATGGACCAATATCTGGAATTACATTACCTTCCTAAGTCAACCAGAAACAATTAGAAATTTTTATTAGACCTCTATCAAGCACTGAAATTGCATCAAACCATGACCAGATGGTTTCAGACCAGAATTCCAACTTTCATAGAGGAACTAGTACCTATATTGCATGTCTATTCCAAAACATAGAGAAGGAAAGAATCCTCACCAACATTTTCTAAAAAGCAAGTATCACCCTGATTCCAAACTCAAAAAAGGTCCCAACACAAAAAGAAAACTATAGGTCAATATAATTAATGAATATCACTGCAAAAATATTCAATAAGGTCCTAGCAAACACAATACAGCAACACATTAAAAACGTTATACCTCATGATCAAGTAGGTTTTATCCCAAGGATACAGGTTAATTCAACAAATGTAAATCCATAAATGGAATTTACCACATGAATAAAATCAAAAACAAAAACCATATAATTCTCTCGATGCAGAAAACGATTTTGACAATATCTAACGTCATTTTCTTTTTTTGTTAAAAACACTTAAGAAAATATTAAGGGATAGTTCTTAAACTGATATAGGCCATCTACAACAAACCTATAGACAATATCGTATTGAATGGAATAAAACTGAAAGCACTTCCATTCAGAACTGGAACCAGACAAGGATGACCACTATCACCACTGCTATTCAATACAGTGCTAGAAGTTCTAGCCAATCCTTCTAGAGAAGTATATCAAAGGTATTCTAATGGGGACAGGGACTTTCTTAAAAGTGATCAAGGAATATAGTAGCATCTCAGAATAAAAAAATCAATGCCCACAAATTGTTAGTTTTCATATATGCCAAAAACAGTCAAGCTAAGAATTAAATCAAAGACCTTTTACAGTAGCTCCAAAGAAAATGAAATACCGAGGAATATACCTAGCAAAGGACATGAAAGAGCTCTTATAAAGAGAACTATGAAACTCTGAGAAAAGAAATAGCAGATGTTAACAAATGGAAAACATACCATTCTCATAGTAGGGAAGAATCAACATCATTAAAATGTTTATACTATCCAAAGCAATCTACAGATTTGATGCAGTCCCTATCAAAGCACCAACATTATACTTTGAAGAACTTGAAAAAAGAACTTGATAGTGACCCTGAATAGCCAATGCAATTCTTAGAAATAAAAATAAATCTAGAGGCAACACGTTGCCAGATTGCAGGTCTCTGGTGATCAAAATAGCATGGTACTAGCACAAAAACAGAGATGTAGACTATAGAATAGAGAACCTAGAGATGAACCCAGCCACATATCACCATTTGATCTTTGATAAACCAAACAAAAGCATGCACGGGGGAAAATAATCCCTATTTAATAATGGTGCTGGGAAAGTGGGTTAGCCACATGTAGAGACCAAAACCGGACCTGCACCTCTCCCCACTCACAAAAATTGACTTTCACTGGATAAAAGATTTAAAATTAGGATAGGAAACAATAAAAATTCTAGAACAGAGTGTAGGGGAAATACTTGACAATGGTATGGGAAAAAATTTTATGAAGAACCTCCTGGCAATTGTAGTGAGAGAAGATACCTGAGAAGGGTGAGGTCCAGAACAGGTCTTCTCAAGAAGACCACAAGAATACACTTGCAGGGTCCTCTTCATGGTGACTCAGTTGTTGGGAATTTGTAAACTTAACTTCCTGGAACCTGGAAATTTCCACTTCTGTGAAATCCTATAGTTCTGTTGGGGTTGGAATAGCATCTCCCATTTAATTCAAACTGGCCAATGAAAAAGGTACCTGTGGCTTGGAACTTTTTGGAGATAAAAAGGGAAAAACCAGCCCAGTCAGGGAGCATGGCCATTTAGAATTCTATGCTATAAGTTCATGGCCAGTGAATAAAGCCCTTCTTCTTATAAACATGGTGTTTGGGTGCTCTTTCTCTCTATTGGGCCTCATCTTCCTGCAATAGCGGCAATACCAGAAATAAATGAATGGGATTTGTTCGAGCTCAAATGCATCCGCACAGTTAAGGGTATGACAACCAAAAGCAGATAGCCTTCACAATGGAAGATTTTTGCATGTTATAAATTTGACACAGCGATGATAACTACCAGTTACAGAGAACCAAATTAATCAACAAGAAAAGAGCAAACAATCCCATTTCTTTATGGGTAAGAGCCCTGAACAGGAATTTCTCTGAAGATGACAGATGAATGCCAAAAGACACATGAAAAAATGCTCCTTGCCTTTCATCATTAGGAAATGCAAATAAAAACCACTCTGAGATACCACCTAACTGCAGAGAGATTAGCCCACATCACAAAGTCCCAAAGCTGCAGATGCTAGTGTGGATGTGGAGAGAAGGGAACACTTCTATACTGATGGCAGAACTGCAAACTAATACAACCTTTATGGAAAGAAGTATGGAGAATCCTTAAAGAACTAAAACTTGACCTTCCATTTGATTTTGAAATCCCATTACTAGGTATCTACCCAGAAGAACAAAAATCATTTCACCACAAACACATCTCCAGCTCAATTTACAATTGCTAAGTTATGGAAGCAACCCATATGCCCATCAACCCATGAACAGATTAATAAACTGTGGCGTATGCATACCATTGGAAATCATTCAGCCATAAGAAAAGATGGTGACGTTACTTCTTTTATGTGTACCTCAATGAAGCTGAAATACATTCTTCTTAGTAAAGTATCTTAAATATGGAAGGAAAAACTCAATGTACTTGATACTAATATGAAACCAATATATAAACTATGCCAAAGGAAAGATAAAATACAAATATAGTCTAGCAAGGGGAAGGGGAGAGGTAAAAGAAAGAAGAGGGAGAATTGGCAGGATGGGGGGTAATAGGCCAGAACTCACCTTATATGCACAACATGAGAATATTAAGCATATGTGTCCTCGTGGGTGAGGACTCAACTACAACTTGAACTTTATCCTAGAATTGAGAACAATGTAACCTAAACATAAACCCTCAAATTAATTTGAAACAAAAGTAAAAGTTCTCATTCTAATACTTTAATATCTAATACTCACAACTGTTTTATGTGACTCTGATAAAATGAGCCTCAATCTGTTCTAATCAAAATTGTATTTTAACTGGCTCATTTTCTGTAAGTTTGTAACTTTAAAACAACTTATAGAAAGCACTAAAGAATACTGCATTCCAGACATTCTAACAATTCCAGAACTATCTCAAGGCTTGATTGCATAGGTGGCATAGGGGTGCATAGGTGGCATACACCTTAGTTCAAATCACAATATTTCACCTGATTATCAAAATAATTACCATTATAACCTCTCGAATTGTCATTAATGTTTCTGAGCACAAAATTTGAATGTTCTGGTTGAACATTAGGCTATTTTCTGAGAAAATGTTAGAGATTTGTATTGTTTTTCGCTGTAAGACCCTAGAGAAATCTTCGAACAATTCAATAGCTTCCTTTCTCAAAAGTTTATTTTATAATGTTATTATCATGCAAGCTTCCTTTCCTGTCACTGGGGCCCTTCATGTTTTTAAACAGTAATAGTAGGAAGACCCTAGTGTTTCCTTTTTGGCATGCAGGCCCAGTTTGAAGATAAATTGCTTTAGGCAGGACAGGTTATCAAAATATGGAAATAAAGGCGGTGCCTGTGGCTCAGTGAGTAGGGCACCGGCCCTATATGCCAGAGGTGGCACATTCAAACCCAGCCCTGGTCAAAAACTGCAAAAAAAGAAGAAAAAAAAAAGGAAATACTTGGTTTCAGCAGAATTCTCAATTAAAAGTAAATATCTCAAAGAGTAAATATCTCTTTCTCAAAGCAACTGCAGCACATAATCAAGAGAAAAAAAATTAAAGAAAATCTCCAGCTAGGTGCCTATGGCTGAACAGGCTAAGGCGCCAGCCACGTAAACCTGAGCTGGCGGGTGCGAATCCAGCCCGAACCCGCCAAACAACAAAGGTGGCTGCAACCAAAAAATGGTCAGGCGTTGTGGTGGGCGCCTGTAGTCCCAGCTACTTGGGAGGCAGAGGCAAGAAACTCGCTTGAGCCCAGGAATTGGAGGTTGCTGTGAGCTGTGATGCTACGGCACTCTATCCAGGGTGACAGCTTGAGGCTCTGTCTCAAAAAAAAAAAAAAAGAAAGAAAGAAAATCTCCATTACACAAAATAAATTAAAAGAAATCTGAAAGTGCTTTTCAAAGAATTTGCCTTTACAATGGTTTATATATATGAATAAGACAACTGTGTGCTCTATTTCAGACAGAATTTTAGACAGAACTTAGCTCATTTATAAGGAGGTAAAGAACAATTTGAGAACACACACTCTCACTTCAAAAAATGTTGGATGCCTGTGTAGCTTTGTAGTGAAAAGCATAGAAGAATTTGAAATGGTGGCTCTCACTGACTGGCTCAGTCTTTCTCTTTTTTCTCAAAAAGTTCCAAGTTTCTCATTAATCAGTTTGAATCAAGCAGGAGATTCTATTCCAGCCCCCACACAACTATAGAAGTGGAAACTTCCAGATTCCAGGAAATCAAGCCTACAAATTCCCAAGAGCTAAGTCACCATGGAGAGAACCCTGCAGGTATATCCTTGTGGTCTTTCTGAGAAGGCTGTTCTCCTGGACCTCACCCTTCTCAGGTAACCTCTCTCCTTCCCCCTTTTTGAGACTCCATATATATTTTAATTTGGTGTCTCAGTATCAGTTTACTTCTGCAGAAGCCAGTATTAATCACTTTCACATTTGACTTTGCATCACCTTTCTACAAAATCTAAGGCAACAAAATATTTCTGATCTGTCCTATAGTTTCTTTCCCAGTTCCTTCTGCTGCAGCATCCTTGCATGACATTACAGACAATAAATGTCAATTACCTGGCTAGGTTTTTCTGGTCTGGACCAGCCCTCAGATTTCAGAGAATGTGACTTCTCTCAGGTTCTCTAACCAGGCCTCAATTGTACCATAGCGGGCTAGTAGTCTCACAAGTTTTGACTTTTCTCCAGGTCACACATAGAGTACTGTATCCTATTATGAGTGCAAGCTCCCTTCTGGGTGCCTTGACATTCAAAAAAGTTATAAAAGCAGGACCATGTTGATCGTCTTAAAAGTTACCTTTGCTTCTCATGGGGCAGTGAAGCTCTCTTCAGCCAGCCGTGACTGGAAGGTGGATCCCTTCCACCTTCGCTGCCATGCATGTGATCAGAATGATGATGTAAAGTCCCTTGTACCTTGGTTTTGGGGTGACCAGGTTCTGATCCTTGACCTAGACTTGATCCCCTTGATCCCCCACAGAAGGGTTATACAGATACAAAAGACTAAACAGAACACGGTTAATTACCCAAATGGCCATCTTCTTTGCTATTCTTTCTAGGGCTTATAACTGTCTGTTCAATTCTGTCTCTCCCAGTTCTTTTATGTCCCTGCTAAAGTGCAGAGGATTGATGGAGGCCTGCATTCAATTAAGCTTTGCTTCCTGGCATAGTTTACCAATTACTGCTCTTATGGCCCTGTCTATGCACTCTACCCTGCCCAAGCTTTGAGGCCTATATATCACATATAGTTTCCAGATGATACCCAAAGCTTTAGCTGTCATTTGCACTATTTATGTTGTGAAGCCTAGCCCATCGTCAAATTTAAACCAGAGCAACAACCTAAACCATGGGATGATTTCTCTGGGCAACACTTTTACCACTTCAGGATTCCTCTTCATCCTTGTGGGGAAAGTTTCCACCTATTCCAAGTATGTACAGACTACAACTAGTAACCACCAGTTTCCTCTACATCTGGACAACTCAGTATAGTCCATTTGCACATCTTTAAAAGGTGCTTCCCTGTAATAATTTCAGGTAGCAGGAACAGTTTCTGTCTAGGATTGTGTTGGCTGCATGTCACACAATGCTGCCTTACTTTCTTGGCAAGAGTGGCCAACAGGGGAATGTAAAAGTATCTCCCCAGAAACCTCTTAATTTTCTTTTGCCTCTGTCCTAAGTGCCTGGCCTCATGCATACAACCTCTGTAACCAACCTCAGATTTTTACACAGTAACCTTTGATATCGGTCAGGCATGAGTTAGTCAACCAATGGTGCCCTTGGTGTTCATAAGAGTGACCACTATGTATAGTACCCAGACTCTTAAGTTTTCTCCCAAAGTCAGCTTACCAGCCTCTTGCACTAGCATGACAGTGGCTGCAAGTGTTCTTAAGTACAAAGCCATCCTTTTGAGACCCCATCAAGTTGCCTACAGACATCTGCAATTAGGTCTTGCCCAGGGATGCTACATTTTGGGTGAGCACTCCCCCTGCTGCCCTATTTCTTTCTGATATGTTTTGGCTTAGCCAGGTCAGGGAAGCCTGGCACCAGGACTGCCCACAGGTTTTCCTTTAGCCTCTTAAAGGCTTTTGGTTGACTGGATCTATTCAATTCACCTATTCTGTCCCCCACTTAACATCACACAACAGTTTTGCCAGTCTATATGTTTCACACAGACTTTAAGAGAAATTCTCAGGGCTTTCATCCCGCTTCTGCATGAAGCAGTCACCTTGCATATATTGTGGCTTTCTGGCTCCCTTATACTGACAGGGATGAAGACAAGATTGGGTTCAGTGTGAGAGAATGAAACCATTAGCAGTTATCTGCAAACATCTACAAGTTCTGCATTTCAAGTCTGGACACTTCTGAAAATGCTATTCCAGTCAAAACCTTGGCAAAATAACCAGTGCCTTCGTCATGTCCTATAGAACAAAACAGATTATTATTGAACTTATGCAAATAACTGTTTTGTCAGAAATTAAGAATACTTACAAATGGCTTCCAATTTCTGGAAAATCAAAGAGAAAGAAAAAATAAATTTCAAATTCTGCCTATAAGTACATACATCACTGAAAAGTTATAAATGGCTCAAAAGACAGAAAATGGTTTTCTTAGCTTCTGGAAAACAACACAAAGAATTTGCAATGTTTCAAACAAAAAGCCATAACAAACCAACCCAGTTCCATGAAACTGATTTCTGTTCTGTCTGAAGTTAGGTTAGCAATACTTATGCACATCGTAGCTTTCTAATTGATGTTCTAGTAGTTTGCTTTTACCCTGAAGGTATTTAATTTCTAAAGACATCAGAAATTTGAATTCGAGAGAATTCATCAGCTTCTCCTAATATTTATTTTAAGGACAAACTTTGGATCTGCCATTAACAAAAAATACTTTCTGAGATGAATTAAAATTACTACTGACAATATACACTACGTCAGACCAATATTTTATAAACATATCCACACAAAATTAACCACCATTTCATATTTGACAATGTTTCCTGTACATTTTTAACATACCAAATAAGCCTAATATGTTTTCTCGGACTTTCAGTGGTCTTGATATATCAAAAAGACCAAATTTAGAATTATGATTTTGCAAGATTTGGCAAATACTAAAGGCTTATTACTTTTGTTAAAACAAAAGATTTTAAAGGCAACACACAGTCATCTGGATCACATGCAATTCCTTCACTAATTTCCTTTTATGAGCTTCATTTAACTTGCACAATCTACAAACATCCTAAACCTTCTGGATAGCCCTGCCTGTCACTTTCTTAAATAACCCTTGTTTAAGCACAAAATTTACCACACATTTCTTACACAATGCCTTCTTCCTTTCTGTCTAATTTCTCTCTCTCTCAAAAACCCACTTTTCACAAAACAGGAGCACAGTATAGTATGAAGTTAATTATTCACTTGTCTAAACTGATAATCAGAAGGTTTATAATACAAGAATCTTATTCTTTGACAAAGACTCAGTTTTCCCAACAAATTTAAACAACCAAATTATGCATTTTACAAACAGAGACATTTTATGGAATATAACATTGATATAGAATTTTCTCACTCAGGGCTGGGAAGGGAACCCCCATTTTTCAGGTTCAGGTGAGATCAGACATCAGACTTCCATCTGTAGGCACAAACATGCTCTGTAGGCTACATCCTCTGAATTCTAACAAGGTCAAGAAAAAACAGCCTGAAACATTTTGGACATCTCCACCCTGATGAGGGAGCATACATCCTAATCCCCTCCCTAGACAAAAACAGCAAAGACCTAATAATATTGCACAAGGGGAGGGACTGCATTAATTTATTTGTTGAAACACTCATTTTGTAAAGGTGTCTTTTCATCTACGAAGTCCCGGCCAAAATATCCCTTAGGGTCTAGACAAAGCACCCATGCAGCAGACTTCTGACTTGTACCTCCTTCCCCCTGAAAGAGGCTATTCACCCTGGAGACCAGCTGCAGATATGGGTATGGGCCAGGCCAGTAGGAGATTTATACCCTCTCCCCCTGATTTTCAAGGGCCATCCAGAGCTCACCAGACCACCAGAACCTTGACACTTTCCAAGGCACGGGTCTCTCTTGGGGTGAAATCCTTCCAGGGTGCCCTGCCCTTCACAACAAAAGAGAACTCTCCCCAGGGCTCCCGCCAGCTTCTCCAGGATTGGTCACGTAAACACACCAGTTGTCTCGTGGCACCCACCTCTTGAGACCAAGATCAAGACCCCTTCTCCAAAAAAATAGCTCAGCATTGTGCCTGGCCCCTGTAGACCCAGCTACTGGGGGAGGTTGAGGCACAAAGCTCGCTTAAGCCCAAGAGCTTGAAGTTGCTGAATATCACCACTTTCAAATCTCCAAGAATTTAGTGAACGTTACCTTTGAGTATTAATGCTGTAGTCACAATAAGAGACAACAAGACATCTTCCCCCAAAAACACTTAGTCATTTATGATACACTCCTTGCCCACATATCCAAGTTGAATTGAATCAAAACCTTTGTGTTCAGTTATGCCTTAGAGCAGTGGTTCTCAACCTTCCTAATGCCACGGCCCTTTAATACAGTTCCTGTGGGTCGCGACCCACACGTTGAGAACTGCTGCCTTACAGGAAACACAGATATCAGAGTAACAAGTTCAACATCATCTTAGGAATATAATCATTAAAATCTACAGTATGGAAATTCTACATATCAAATATGCTTGTTTATTTAACATGTAAACTCTAGTGAGGATGAAGAACTAGGAAGAAGGTAGAGAAAAATGGCTAAGTTGAAAAAGAAAACTCTCAACATAAAGTACAGTCATATTTTAATGCAGATTCATATAAACTAGAAAAAAATGTTTATGAGACAATTGAAAATATGAACATTACCTGGATAGTTGATGAAATTAAGGAGGCCTTTATTAATTGCTGGGTTTAAAGATGTTAGGTTTAATAATGTTATTTCAGTTATATTCATAAACAGCATATATTTCAAGTTTGTTTCAAAGTAATATGCATAAAAAGAAGCAGGAGGAAAAGATTAAGAGCAAAGTTGTCATGAGTCAATAATATTGCATTTGATAGAATAGGCACCGTGGCTCATGCCTATAATGCCAGCACTTTGGGAAGCCAAAGCTGGTGGACTGCCTGAGCGCTTTCTTCCTTAGCTTGAACTTGGCCAAGGGTGGTCACAGTCCAACCTTAAGGTTTGAGACTAGTCTAAGCAAGAGTGAGACTCCATCTCTAAAATTATGCAGGAATGTTGTGGGCACAGGTGTCTACACTCCCAGCAACTCAGGAGTCTAAGGCACGAGAATCAATTGGGCCCAAGAGTTTGAAGATGCTGTGAGCTATGACACTATGGCACTCTACCTAGGATGACAAAGTCAGACTATCTCAAAAATAAAATTGCATCTGGTGATAGGTGGTGGAGGTCATTATTCGAGATCCTTTACTTTGTGTGAGGAAAGCAAGAAATGCTGTTGACATTCTCATAGGTATAAGCCCCAAACTAGAAAGTGCAGGATAATAGAAACTGGCCCAAACTGTGAGAAATACAGAGGATAAGGAATCCTGGGCTAGGAGTAACAAAAGGGAAAAAAAAGTTTGTTCACATGCAGAAATACAATAGTGTATCTGGCAAAAGGAAATAAATATTTGTCATGCCATGTGCAAGCTGATGGGGCTTCTACAACCCAGCTGAAGAGAGACAGAGAAACCAAGCTACCTACATACACCTCGGAAATTACCTACCATACTACTATATAGGCCTTCATAAGTGAACTGCACTCCCTCCAGCGCTTTGCCCAGAGGGGTGGGGGAAAGGGTGTTCACAGCCTTTTATTGGTAGACCCAATGCACCAACTTGACAGTTTAAGGTTGGGCTATGACCACCCTTGGGCCAAGTTCAAGCACAGGAAGAAAGATGAGGCCCAGGAGTATGAGGATGCAGGGAGGTATGATGATCCACTGCACTCTACTCCTATGCCAAAAAAGAAAGAAAAAAGACTGAAAAATACTTTTAAATACAGATTCCTAACCATTTAAAGATATCATTAGAATGGATGAACACTTCCAAAACTCTAATAAAAAAATTGTGTTCCTAAAGATTACTAAACCAACACAAAACAAAACAAAAATGTTAGACAAAAGAAAGTATTAAAGAAATGTTATGACCTTTTATTTATTTATTTATTTTTGTGTGTGTGTGTGTGTGACAGAGTCTCACAATATCACCCTGGGTAGAGTGCCATGGCATCACAGATCACAGCAACCTCAAACTCTTGGGTGTAAACAATTCTCTTGCCTCAACCTCCCAAGTAGCTGATACTACAGGTGCCCAACACCACGCCCGGCTATTTTTTGGTTGTAGTTGTCATTGTTATTTGGCAGGCCCGGGCTGAGTTCAAACCCACCAGCTCCAGTGTACAGAAATGTTATGACTTTTTGTGTAAATGTTGCTATTCTTTCTATATTCTTATACTTCATCATAGGAAAGTGTTTTTTATTTTTATTAGAAAAAATATAACTTTTATAAACAAAATGAAAATATTTATCTAAATTTTCCAAAATTTAAAAGCTAGTTGTAAAAATATTTTATTGCAATACAGTTACTTATAAGATTTTAATAAAAATTTATTTTCTTTATAAGATACATTGAAAACATTTATTTTTTTTAAGGCTTTCAGTAAATGTCCTATTTTTACATATGACAGAACTGCTTTGGGAGGTTGTTACTAACTTTATAAAGCAAACAGACTTTATAGAAGACTAGACTAGTATATTGCCTGGACTAGAAGTTTTGCATAATTCCCTTACTGTATTTCTGATCTGTGGTAAGTAAAAAGTTAGTTTCTGACAGGTTCAAGAAACTTTCTGGAGATCTCAAGTATAAGAAATTGACCCAGTTCACATGGATATTACTGAAATTGTCTGAAGTTTAACTCCTTGGCTTGATTTTATAGTTTCAAGAGGTTTCTTAAAAAGCTAATCCAAAATTTCTTATAGAAATGTCCCAACAAAATCATCTTTAGAAGAGCTTATATGGCCAATTAACCATTCTTGTTACACTTTATGAAAATAATCAGGCCAAATGTAAGAAGACTAAAACTTACATTGACCTAGGGCAGCGGCTGTGACTCAGTGAGTAGGGCATCGGCCCCATATACTGAGGGTGGCAAGTTTGAACCCAGCCCCAGCCCAACTGAAACAAAAAATAGCTGGGCATTGTGGTGAGCGCCTGTAGTCCTAGCTGCTAAGGAGGCTGAGGCCAGAGAATCACCTAAACCCAAGAGCTGGAGATTGCTGAGCTATGACACCATGGCACTCTATCGAGGGCAACAAACTGAGACTCTATCTCTTGAAAAAAAAAAAAAGACTTAACTTCTTATTAGAGGGTAACCTTGGTCATTCTTTTTATTCTTATTATTACTATTTGCCTACAATTTGCATGAAATATAAAATTATCCCCTAGCAAAAACAAGCCTCAAAAAAAAAAAAAACAAACCCTGAACTTAATTTTCTTCATAATATGTTCAGTTGGCTCCCTAATGAAATAAGTTCTTTTTTTCATTCTGACACACAAATTTTTTCTTTAGTAATAATTTTATGTACATAATATTTCTACTTTCACATTATTAAATCCACCTAGCTCTCATTTTACTTCTTTTAAGGACCCAAAATCAAGGCCGGGTTCAATGACTTCATGCCTGTAATCCCAGCACTCTGAGAGGCGGAGGCAGGTGAACTGCATGAGATCATAGGTTTCAGACCAGCCTGAGCCACAGAGAAAGCTCGTCTCTAAAAAAAATAGCCAGGCATTGTGGTGGGTGCCTGTAGTCCCAGCTACTCAGGAGGCTGAGGCAAGAGAATCACTTAAGCCCAAAAGTTAGAGGTTGATGTGAGCTGTGACACCACCACACTCTACGGAGGGTGACATAGTGAGACTCTGTCTCAAAAAAAAAAGCACAAAATCACAAAATTTGAAAGGCTAAAAATATTTCAACAAGCGAAAACAGCTATAAGCCATAACTTATTCAGTTACCATAGAGACTAAGTTCTTTATTTCATTCTGATGTGAAAACTGTTATCATTGCAACCATAAATGTAGCTATTATTTTATTGCCTACGGATAACTTAATTAATCTGTAATTTACATTTCTTCTTTAGACCAGTGGTTCTCAACATGTGGGTCATGACCCACAGGAATTGTATTAAAGGGCCACAGCATTAAGAAAGTTGAGAACCACTGCTTTAGACCAATGGCTAAGGACAAAATAATGGTCAGCCAGTTATTACAGATAACTTATTATTCAAGAAAATAGCATACAGCCTTATGTCATTACTAACAATCTGGTCTAAATTCAATGACAAGAGTCTTCCCCCAACCAAAAGACAACACTTTGGAAAAATGAACCTTCTCCATGCCAAAAAGTTTTTTAAAAAGTCTATCACTCTAACCTAAACAAACATTAATCGTCAATGCTTTCATAAAAATGTTTAATCAAAGAAAGGAAAGGACACCTAAAACAATAATTACTTTAAAAGTAAATATTCTTTTCAAATAACCCACTTGGTGAATATCTTGTGATTCAAGGCAACATTCTATCCCTGAATCTAAGGAAAGTTATCACGAATTCCCTGAAATGATGATGTACTAATCTACTGCACAACCTACTGACATGGAAAATAATGTAGATTTATTCCTGAATCATAAACATTCACTGATTTTCTTACACATGAAGATTTTATCCTGTTTGCAATCTGTGTTGAATGATTATAGGTCTTTATTTTATTTTACAATGAAAAAGGGCAACCTTGGTATGAGAATAAATAAATAAATATTTCTCCACCAACATCAGAGTTCTTAAGTATTTGAAGAAAAAATGATGACATAATTAAAAATGGGAGAAACAGCAACAAACAATACTGACTAGGCTTCAATAAATCACTTGCAATAATGGATAGAAAAACTGGTTAGAAGAGTGATAAAAAAAGCTTAGAACTTTAAACCTCTATAGATGAACTGGACATAATTGTTATATACAGAACATTCCACCCAACCACAGCAGAATACACATTCTTTTAAACTACACACTAGGCCAGCTGTAGTTGCTCACTAAACCTTTCCATGTCAGTAGGTTGTGCAGTAGATCAGTACATCACCACTTCAAGGAATTCGTGATAACTTTCCTTAGATTCAGGGATAGAATGTTGCCTTGAATCACAAGATATTCACCAAGTGGGTTATTTGAAAAGAATATTTACTTTTAAAGTAATTATTGTTTTAGGTGTCCTTTCCTTTCTTTGGTTAAACATTTTTATGAAAGCATTGATGATTACTCTTTGTTTAGGTTAGAGTTCCATGTGGCTCAGGCTGATATGAAATCTATGAGCTCAGGCAATTCATCTCCCAACACTTTGGGAGGTTGAGGTGAAAGAAGTGTTTGAGGCATTCAGGAGCAGTCTGGGCAAGTCTGAGCAGTTGGACCCCATCTCAACACAAGAACAAAAAAAACATGTACCCACTGAACATTCTCCTGGATACAACATACATTCAGGCACAAAACAAGTTTTAGGAAATTTTTTTATTTTTTTTTTTGAGACAGAACCTCAAGCTGTCACCCTGGATAGAGGGCCATGGCATCACGGCTCACAGCAACCTCCAATTCCTGGGCTCAAGCGAGTCTCTTGCCTCCGCTTCCCAAGTAGCTGGGACTACAGGCGCCCGCCACAACGCCCGGCCATTTTTTTTTTTTGGTTGCAGCCGTCATTGTTGTTTGGCAGGCCCGGGCTGGATTCGAACCCGCCAGCTCACGTGTACGTGGCTGGCGCCTTAGCCCATTGAGCCACGGCGCCGAGCCAAGTTTTA